>JASAND010027628.1:0-46669 GCA_030248195.1 Trissonchulus latispiculum | reverse complement strand
TACACATACGCATACCCCTACACACACATGGGGACCCCCATGACATCGTTCGTGACATCGTTCAGCATATACACATAACGCATACCCCTACACACACATGGGGACCCCCATGACATCGTTCGTGACATCGTTCAGCATATACACATAACGCATACCCCTACACACACATGGGGACCCCCATGACATCGTTCGTGACATCGCTCAGCATATACACATACACATACCCCTACAGACACATGGAGACCCCCATGACATCGTTCGTGACATCGTTCAGCATATACACATACGCATACCCCTACACACACATGGGGACCCCCATGACATCGTTCGTGACATCGTTCAGCATATACACATACACATACCCTACAGACACATGGGGACCCCCATGACATCGTTCGTGACCTCGTTCAGCATATACACATAAGCATACCCCTACACACATGGGGACCCCCCATGACATCGTTAGTGACATCGTTCAGCATATTCACATTACTCATTCCCCTACTCAAACATTGGGACCCCCATGACATCGTTCGTGACATCGTTCAGCATATACACATAACGCATACCCCTACACACACATGGGGACCCCCATGACATCGTTCGTGACATCGTTCAGCATATACACATACGCATACCCGTACACACACGGGGGGACCCCATGACATCGTTCGTGACATCGTTCAGCATATACACATACACATACCCCTACAGACACATGGGGACCCCCATGACATCGTTCGTGACATCGTTCAGCATATACACATACGCATACCCCTACACACACATGGGGACCCCCATGACATCGTTCGTGACATCGCTCAGCATATACACATACACATACCCCTACACACACATGGGGACCCCCATGACATCGTTCGTGACATCGCTCAGCATATACACATACACATACCCCTACACACACATGGGGACCCCCACGACATCGTTCGTGACATCGTTCAGCATATACACATACACATACCCCTACACACACATGGGGACCCCCATGACATCGTTCGTGACATTGCTCAGCATATACACATACACATACCCATACACACACATGGGGACCCCCATGACATCGTTCGTGACATCGCTCAGCATATACACATACACATGCCCCTACACACACATGGGGACCCCCATGACATCGTTCGTGACATCGCTTAGCATACACATATACACATACCCCTACACACACATGGGGACCCCCATGACATCGTTCGTGACATCGCTCAGCATATACACATACACATACCCCTACACACACATGGGGACCCCCATGACATCGTTCGTGACATCGTTCAGCATATACACATACACATACCCCTACACACATGGGGACCCCCATGACATCGTTCGTGACATCGTTCAGCATATACACATACACATACCCCTCCCTACACACACATGGGTGTTCCCATGACATTGTTCCTCCTGGCACCGTTCAGGCACCAGTTAAGCTGGTGTGAATGGGACTTTTTAATATGAAAAACGGGGGAGGGGGAACATGTTCGCAAGGGAGAGGGAGAGGGAGAGGGGAATGGAGAGGGAGAGGAGAGGGGAAGAGGGAGAGGGAGAGGGGAATGGAGAGGGAGAGGAGAGGGGAAGAGGGAGAGGGAGAGGGGAATGGGGAAGGGAAAGGGAGAGGGGATATGTGGGGACCTCCATATGTGTGGATTGTATGTATTGTATATATTGTGTGTATGTATGCATTTATTGTATACAGTTGTACATGCATTTTTGGACTATGTACATATCTGATGCACCTCATGTACATACCTTCCCCACCATATGTACATACCTACCCCTCCTGCCATCGCATAGAA
This sequence comes from Trissonchulus latispiculum, assembly GCA_030248195.1. Lineage (NCBI taxonomy): Eukaryota > Metazoa > Nematoda > Enoplea > Enoplida > Ironidae > Trissonchulus > Trissonchulus latispiculum. Next base: position 44,840 of record JASAND010027628.1, on the reverse strand, counting down.
GGGTGACCAAAATGTTGGGTTAATTAAAGTACAGATTAGCTTGGTCTTTGACTGCAGCAATGAATACTGTAAACTAAATTTTTATCCAAGAGTATCCGTCAGCTTTGGCACAGAGTTAACAGGTTTCGGAAAGAGCGATGACAGCATCATACATTTGAGCTTTTCGCAATTAATGCTCATAATTTTGGGGCTCCGTTGACGGGACACCCGGCAATTTTGGAAGAATAGGGGTCCACTACGGTTAGTTCCACTCGTTCATCGGTGCCTTGAATGTGAACGACATAAGCAAACTTTCGAAAAGCCAACATCTTCGTATATGATTTTTCCTGTCGATGGGCCACACTGGGCTTTTCTCGCTTCTAAATTAAATCAAAATTAGAAAGCCAAAAATTAAAAAATGTCAATATCTAAAAACAGAAAAAAGGCAAATCTACAAACATATCCAGAACCTTCAATATCAATCACTTTAGACCAGTCAGACGATCTGACGACTTTCAACAATCTGACGATAAATGGTGGCGGGCTTTCCCAGAATTTAGCAGGGACAGTTGCCTGACACCGCCCCGCAGAAGGACTGTATAATGACTCGACGCCAGGGAAGGTTGACATCGCTACAGAGCGTTGACGTGGCAATGAAGGCACACAGGGAGCCTCCACAAAAGTCGCATTCAACTGCATCGCGTTCTTTCATGGTGAGACTTTATATAATCAGATAAGGAACCGATAAGTGTAAACGTAATTAAACTAACTGGAACATTACGTGAACGGGAATGAAATTTCACTGATGACAAAGATTGGAGGATCGAATCACTAGTTTTTAAATTAAACATAAAATGAGAAAAGTAACGGGTACAAATTACAACAGCTGTAATTTTCTATTTTATTATGGGCACAAACAAGTTACACTAAAACAACGCAGCAGTACTGGCTTTTTCCTAGACAACAATTTCTGGGGAGGGGGTAAGTCTGGGGTTGGATCTCACCAGGTCTTGGGGGGGACTGAAAGAGTTTCAAAACTGTTTAAAAATAGCTATTTTTGTTGCTGAATGCGGAGCTGAAACTGAATGCTGAGTGCTAAACAAAATTCTAGCCTAATATAGTAAAAAAAATACTGAAAATCCGGCGAAACTGGAACCATTTTTGAAGATTTGCGCTCGAATCCTATTTTTTTCGGACACTGATGGGTTCTAGAGGGAAAGGCCCGCATCCTGGGGGATTCTGGAGGAGGCGACCCAAGTCTGGGGGAAACCGATTTCTGGGGGCCTGTATAAAAATTGTATGTATGAAAAAGTTAGCAGAAGGGGCTTCCCTTTACGACAGATATCATCTCGCTCACTACAAATAAAACAAATATATCAGTTGCAATACAAATCACATGAAAACAGTGACAACAAAACCTTACCATCATGATGAAATGCGACACCAATTCGCCAATCAACGGCAGGATTCCGTTGATTATAGGACGCCATATAAGTCATGAGCTTATTACGATTAAGGGCAGTCGAATGTAACTGAGACCCTGAAACAGAAATGAAACTGAAATCGGCGGTTGTAGCAAACAATGTCGACAACGTGAGCAAAAATGAAGATTGTTTCCAAACTGCTTCTCATGAAGGATAGATACATTGAAAATCTACAAATAATAAAAAACTACAAGAGAACCAGCGTTAACTACCAAGCTTCACCTAACATTTTCAGGAAAGCCTTACTTCCCGAAAAATTTAAATCATGCTTGACTCCGTAACAGACCGGACAAAAATGCAAAGGTCCTGCAGTCACCATTGCAAATCCTCTGTCCGAAACGGAAGAAGCCTAATGGGTTTGAGTTCGGGCACTTTTTTCAATCATTCATTAAGAATTATTAAAGTCTGACCAAAAAATGTAGGGTGCGAAATTGTTTTGTTTATGCTGAATTGCCGGTACATTTTTGCTGCAGCAATGTATATATTTTCTGAACCGTCATGGCTTGAACTTTCATTTGGTTGAAAAAGAAATTTGATAAAATTAAAATCCATCAAAAGAAACCGATTTTTTAAGTTTTGAAAGATCAGTAGATGTCAGGAACTAGCTGTTTGGTGGAAAATTAGCTCATGTCCCGAACATATTGTATCCCGAATATAAGCTAATTTCGTCAAGAATGGCAATGGTTATTCAATTTTTTCGATTTTCAAAATCCCTTGATTTTAGCCGCTTTTCCAAATTTGACTGGATATTACTCGCGACTCACTCAATGGAAAAATTTTTCAATTGGATTTCCAGGACCGCTTACGTATCAGCTTTCATGTGATCTATGTGGCTTTTCAAAACTTGAAAATCGATTTTTACGAAAAACGCCACTTTTTGACCCAAAATTTCAGCTATGCAAATCCAGCAAAAGTGAGCAAAGGAAACGTAATCATAAAGTTTAATCTGAGCTGAATCCAATTACTACCCTACTATGATTCTTCCTGTCGATGGACCATACTGGGCTTTCCTCGCTTCTTAATTAAATCAAAATTAGAAAGCCAAAAAAGTCAAAAATGTCAATATCTAAAAACAATCAAAAAGGCAAATCTACAAACATATCCAGGAACCTTCAATATCACTTCTTTCGACTAGACAGACGATCTGACGGCTTTCGACTTTCGACAATCTGACGATAAATGGCGGCGGTCTTTCCCAGAATTTCGTAGGGCCAGTTGCCTACACCGCCCCGCAGAAGGACTGTATAATGACTCGACGCCAGGGAAGGTTGACATCGCTACAGAGCGTTGACATGGCAATTAGGGCACGCAGGGAGCCTTCACAAAAGTCGCATTCAACTTAATCGCGTTTTTACATGGTGAGACTTTTTATATAACCAGATAAAGAACAGATTACTGTAAACCTAATTAGATCAACCTGAACATTACGTAATCGGAATGAAATTGATGACAATAGATTGGAGGATCGAATCACTAATTTTTAAATTAAATTTAAAATAAGTAACAGTTACAAATTACAACAGCTGTAATTTCCTACTTTGTGATGGGCGCAAACAAGTTGCACTAAAATAATCCAGTACTGGCTTTTTCCTAGACAACAATTTCTGGTGGGGGCATGCATTAGCATAGGGTTGGATCCTGGCGGGGCTTGTCCTAAGCAAATTATGAGAGGGCCTGTACCTTGAACCGAAATTTTCGAGGGGGCTTGTACCATAAGCATAAATTAACGCTCATAGTAATATAAGCTCAAAAATTTTAAAGAAATTGAAGAAATGTTCCAATTTTTAGAAAAAAGTTCAAAATTTTGATCGATTTTCTGGAAAAAATAGGAAATTTCAGAAAAGAATTCCGGCGAAGCCGGAAATTTTTGGACTTTTGGTGCGAATACCTATTATTTCCGGTCATTTCTGCTTACACCCTGTCCAATTTTTCCTTACCCCATGCCCATTTCGGCGATAGGGCTTGGACCTTGTCCGAGTTGGGGGTGGCTTGGACACCCATACCCTCCCCGTGTTAACCTATGGGGGGGTGAACAATTTCAATTGGGTCAACTTTGGTTGTTGGCTTCTGGGCAGGACTGATTCCAGTTTCGAAGGCGACAGAGAGACTAGATTTAGCAGACTGGTAATAAACGTTAGTTTTGTATGTTGATTTGGTTAGATTAAATTAAATCTAGAATGCCAATATAGACTAATGGACTGGCTTCATGAGTTCCTCATTCAAGTCATATGGAGCGTAGAAAATCTTATTGCGGCACGAGAGCAAAGCCAGATGTAATGGCCGGTTCTGGCAGAATTTCTTTGAATATATCCAACAGCCATGACCTGATTTCCTCTGTTGCCTGGATTTCGGAGATTGTAGAGAAGTTGTTTTCGTTTTTTACAAGTAGAAGTAGTAGAGTTACAGGAGTAGTAGTTACAGGAATCTTTAACAGTGCAGCAGTAGCTTCATATGGACGCTGTGTTTTCAATTTCTGTTTACCTCGTTAAGTGTTTGCCTGAAAGTGATCAATTTCAAACAATACTGACATACTTTAACCAGCCATAGAAACTAGAAAGAGCTAATGGTGGTGAATGATCAGGATAACCTGTTTTTTCCGAAAAAATGTAGCATCAGAGCAGCTGTGGCTGCAGCTTTGCCTGTAAGTGACGTCATAAATTTCTATGAATTCAACGAGAAATGTGAGAGCAGTTTTATCTTCAAAGATTTGGATTGGATCAGATTTTTTTACAATGCTGATATAAGCTATTAGTTCTAGATCGAATTTTCGTTTCTAATTTTAGTCAAGCTAAGTGAATGTCAGCACAACTAACCGCTTCGCGTAGGTCACACACAGCCTCGAAGGGCTTCAACTTTTTTGTTATTCCCGCCCAACAAGAATGGAGAGACCATCTGAACCATGGCATCTTCGCACCACATTTGGTACACAGAACCGAAAACGTAGCTTTCGTGAAGGATTCGTGGGTCAAAAGATGCAGTTCGCCCTTCGAAGGCGGTCAACAGAGTTTTCTGACCTCGAAGACAACATGCAACTTTTGACGGGACACTCGGTAATTTTGGAAGAATAGGGGTCCACTTCGGTTAGTTCCACTCGTTCATCGGTGCCTTGAATGTGAACGACATAAGCAAACTTTCGAAAAACCAACATCTTCGTATATGATTTTTCCTGTAAATGGGCCACACTGGGCTTTCCTCGCTTCTAAATTAAATCAAAATTAGAAAGAAAGTCAAAAATGTCAATATCTAAAAACAGAAAAAGGCAAATCTACAAACATATCCAGAACCTTCAATATCAATCACTTTAGACCAGTCAGACGATCTGACGACTTTCGACAATCTGACGATAAATGGCGGCGGTCTTTCCCAGAATTTCGTGGGGCCAGTTGCCTACACCGCCCCGCAGAAGGACTGTATAATGAAACGACGGCAGGGAAGGTTGACATCACTACAGAGCGTTGACATGGCAATCAGGGCACACAGGGAGCCTCCACAAAAGTCGCATTCAACTGCATCGCGTACTTTCATGGTGAGACTTTATATAGTCAGATAAAGCACAGATAAGTGTAAACGTAATTAAATTAACTGGAACATTACGTGAACGGGAATGAAATTTCACTGATGACAAAAGATTGGAGGATCGAATCTCTAGATTTAAATTAAATATAAAATGGGAAAAGTAACGGCTACAAATTACAACAGCTGTAATTTTCTGTTTTATTATGGGCGCAAACAAGTTACACTAAAACAACGCGGCAGTACTGGCTTTTTCCTAGACAACAATTTCTGGGGAGGGGGTAAGTCTGGGGTTGGATCTCACCAGGTTTTGGGGGGACTGAAAGAGTTTAAAAACTGCTTAAGAATAGCTATTTTTGTTGGTGAATGTTGAGCTGAAACTGAATGCTGAGTGCTAAACCAAATTCTAGCCTAACAACAATTTCTGGGGGGCATGCATTAGCATGGGGTTGGATCCTGGGGGGGGAGCTTGTCCTAAGCAAATTATGAGAGGGCCTGTACCTTGAACCAAAATTTTCGAGGGGGCTTGCACCATAAGCATAAATTAACGCTCATGATAATATAAACTCAAAATTTTTAAAGAAATTAAAGAAAATTTCCAATTTTTCGAAAAAATTTCAGAATTTTGATCGATTTTCTGGAAAAAACTAGGAAATTTTAGGAAAGAATTCCGGCAAAGCCGGAAATTTTTTGGACTTTTGGTGCGAATACCTTTTACTTCCGGCCATTTCTGCTTACACCCTGCCCAATTTTTCCTTACCAATTGCCCCTTTCGGCGATAGGGCTTGGACCTTGTCCGGGTTGGGGGACTTGGACCACCCATACCCCCGTGTTAACCTATGGGGGGGGGAGGGTAAACCGACTCATGCTGTTAATCTCATCAGTTAAATCTTACTTTTGAAGTAATGAAATTAGTCTCTGAAATGCCAGTATAGAATGGGCAGTGGACAATCCAGTAAGAAGTTCATCCATTGTGTCATCTTGTGTTGCTGTTTTAGACTATATTTCGTTCAGTGGCTATTTGACATCCAGGCATTGTTGTTGGCAAGATGAAGAATTATTGGTTGGAAATTTCCATTGGGTCAACGTCACGTTTGGTTGTTAGCTTGTGGGCAGTGGACAATCCAGTGAGTAATTTTGTGTTGTTATTTTATGTGGTGGTGATTTAACATCAACTTTTTCAATGGGGAAGATTTCAATTGGGTCAACTTTGGTTGTTGGCTTCTGGGCAGGACTGGTTCCACTTTTGAAGGCGACAGAGAGACTAGATTCAGCAGACTGGTAATAAACGTTAGTTTTGTATATTGGTTTGGTTAGATTAAATTAAATCTAGAATACCAATATAGAATAATAGACTGTTTTCAATTTCTGTTTACCTCGTTAAGTGTTTGCCTGAAAATGATCAATTTCAAACAATACTGACATACTTTAACCAGCTAGAAAGCATAGAAACAAGAAAGAGCTAGTGGTGGTGAATGATCAGGATAACCTGTTTTTTTCCGAGCTGTAGCTTTGCCTGTAAGTGACCTCATAAATTTCTATAAATTCAACGAGAAATGTGAGAGCAGTTTTATTTTATTAGGAAAATTTTGAAGATTTTTGTTTTCTGCGGGTTCTGTTGATTTGAGTTTTTGTTTGAAATTCACTTGTTGTTATTGGGTTATTTTGTTAAATTGGTTATTTGTTTGTTCGTTTGTTTATTTCATTATTTGTCTAAAATCTACTTTTTTGTGGTTGCCTTAGGAAATCCACCTCCGCGATGGTGAAACGTCTGAAAAGTGCGTTTTGAAATGTAGACATGACGTCCAGAAAAGTCTGACATTACGGTCAGAAAAGTCGGCTTGACGTTTAGAAAAGTAAGACTTTACGGTCAGAAAAGTCGGCTTGTCGTTCAGAAAAGTCTTCCCATTTCTCATTCGCCCCCCAATCGCGATCTCTAGCCCCCAAAAGATATTATTTGTCGCCCCTTTTCTAAAATACACTTGGGGAGGTACCTCGGCTGTTTTAAGTGCGTATAACTTATTATAGAGGCATTTTTCGCCAATTTTCTTTTCAGCTCCCTATATCCCCATCCCCTGGGGGGTCAGTTTTTCACGCTCTTTCTTTCTACTATGTTTCACTTTATATAAATTAGATCTGCGACGGCTAGAGTCAGTTTTTGGAAGTCTGATTTTTACTTTACAGCTAACTACAAATTAGTACAGTGGACTACTGAGTTGACAGATTTACATCAATATTAGGCCATTTTGAAGAGCAAGTTGAGCTGAGTATAATGCTCTTTTAATTATCCAATTTGGCCAAGTATAACTCACGTTATTGCATTTTTTTAAAACAGTTACCCTGTGCCTTTACAATAGGGTTCTGGTTAATTCAGAGAAAAATCAATATTAATTCAACAACATATTACAGTACGTCTACAATGCCTTTTCAGAAAAAGGAGAAAGTAGGCTGCAACATGCTTTTCACTTTTCCGAATTTCCTTGTTTCTACTGAAAGCTATGCTAAATTTTGGAACTTAGCTATTTTGAAACGCAGGACAGCGTCGCAACATATATGCTTAGGAACATGCAGGAATATAGACATGCTTGCTTACTTATATTATCTGCCTAGAACAAAGAAATGGCTTAGGCTAGCACGCGTGCCAGTTAGGCTAACACGCGGGCTAGCACGCGTGCCAGTTAGGCTGGCACGCCAGTATCAGCACGAATGCTGCAGACCGTGCTTACCAGCACGATTGCTTCTGACGTGGTCACCAGTGTAGGTGGTCGATGGCACACCAGCCTTTATTGATCGCCTTATGCAGGATATGGCGGAAATGGCGCTGATGCTGTGACAGAGTCCAGATCAGAACTGGCGCTTATGCTGATCGCCGCGACAGTCTAGATATTGCTGAGGCCCAGACTGAATGTCCTGGCGGCGGTACCACTTTCGCTGTTTTGGAAGTTCTATTTTTGAAGCCAAACATTTCGTATTTGAATCTAGTCGGGTATGGTTGTCCTGGAACCAGTCTTAGCATGTCAGATTCCATAATTTCTCAGAAATGTATATATAAATAAATTATACTGAAACATAAACATGTCAGGCTAATATTTTTCCTATAGATTTTTACTTACTATATATACCAAAGGAACTTTGAAGGGAAGGGAAGTGGGGGTGAAAGGGAAGGGAACACTCTGATTAGAAAGGAGAAGGGAGGATTCTATAAACTAGTCGTCTAACATCTAACATGTTTTATTTCTTCTCATTTTTTAAAAGCTTTAGTTAACCTCCCCGCTGCAAGAATAATGAGTTTTTCGCTTCTTGCATCACTGAGTTAAAAGTCTAATTTGCGTCCCACACCCTCGGGAGGGAGAATTATCCTTAGATTCTGAAGCACAGGAGACATAATTTTTACACCACGGGTGTAACAGGATTTCTTAAGCTTTGATTCTTCTGGCAGGATTGCGACAGAAGATTCTTTTTACCAACGACCGTAATTCTGGGCTTACAGGTCCCAAGCCTCTTGTAGATCTCAAGAACTGAACGAGTGGCAAATGCTGGTCAGCATCTCTAAGCTGAAGAGGGCAATGCCCAGTGATCATTCCAAAGAGGATTACTCCAAGGCTCCATACATCACAGGGTTTACCATGGAACAATCCTTCATTCGGATGGGAGGGCAGGATTCACTGAGAGCTTCTTCCGAGGATCGGGTGCGGCGGACTGAGGATCACTGGCAAATCTGGGACTCTGAGTCTTCGTGGCCAAGAGATCAGTTGAGAGCAGCAGACTGGACAAAGCAGAGGCCCCGGCGGAGGAACTCTGACGATGAGTGGCAGGGACAGAAAGAGCTGGATCGGAGCTGAGGAGCCAGCTGGTGGCTGGATCTGGACTTATGACTGTGGCTGTTGCTGTGATGGAGACGGATCACTGGACGAATCTTCGGCGGCCAGTCCGAAGTTCATAAGCTGAGAGTCTTAGGCAGTTTCTTCTGGATCCTGGCTTGTAACCACGCTCTGCTACCAAATGTAGCAGGTATGCGTGTTACAACTCAGAGTGTTCTGATGGCAGTGGACGCTGTGGGCAAGGTTTTCACCTGACACCCGCTACTGTTGTGGATCGTTTTGAGGCTGGATCCTTGTTGAGCTTAGGCTGGGTTTTCACCCGACACCTAGCTGAAGATCTTATCTGAATTATTGGCCTAAGTCAAAGAGAAGCCACAGGCACAGCAAACGTTTATTCTCAGCAGTTCACAGGCAGTGCGATAACTCCAAAAGAAAGGCACATAGCATAGCAGGACACACACTTTTAAAGGAACACTATCGTAGGTACGCTCCGCCCTTGTTCCGATTCGCTTGCCAGCTTTTTAGCAATCTTCTGGGTTCCAAAGTTCCAAAATAGCGGGGAAATACGTCAGCAAGAAGCGGTTTCTTTTAAAGTTCCTTTGTTTTCGAGCTTTTGCAGTAGTTTTTACGTTAGCACAGGAAGTCTAAAAACTTCCAAACTTTTGGGTTGCCATAGATCAATTTGGGAGGATTCGGTAATTCACAGAATTCACTTCAGCCCTACCCAAAGTCCAAGTTTCTATCAAATTATAAAACACTCGTGCTCCCTTGTTTGGGCCAATCCCCTTTCAGCCCTTTGGTCTTACGGTAGCTACTGCAACTTCAGTAGCAGAACAAACTTTGCTGCAAACGGCAGCTTAAAACAGCAACAACAGAGCAACAGCAACAACAGCAGCACAGCACTCAGCAAACAAAGCTGCATTAGGCAGCATTACGTAGACATTTACCTAGTTTACGTAATTTTGTTCAATTTCTATTATACGGTACATTTCACGGAAAGAGTGCCAGTTGGAGAAGTTTTAAAAATTGGGGAAATATCGCCAACATTGGTGATTTTCGCCAAAGTTGAAGTAAAGTCCAAACAGAATTGGCGAAAAGCCATAGTAAAAACTGTTTTCCTGAACAATTTCATACTTTTCGCCAATATTGGCGAAAAGTCCGGACAGACTGGGCGAATAAATTCTGTATGAATTTATTTCGCTAGAAACTTGGGACTTTTCGCAAAAGTTGTCGAAAAGTACCATCAGAGTTGGGGAATAAATACTGAATGAATTTATTTCCCCTAAGGCTTAGAACTTTTCGCAAAACTTGACGAAAAGTACCATCAGAGTTGGGGAATAAATACTGAATGAATTTATTTCCCATAAGGCTTAGAACTTTTCGCAAAAGTTGACGAAAAGTACCATCAGAGTTGGCGAATAAATACTGATTGAATTTATTTCGCCAAAGGCTTGGGACTTTTCGCAAAAGTTGACGAAAAGTACCATCAGAGTTGGCGAATAAATACCGATGGATTTATTTCGCGTAAGGCTTGAGACTTTTCGCAAAAGTTGACGAAAAGTACCATCAGAGTTGGCGAATAAATACTGAATGAATTTATTTCGCCTAAGGCTTAGGACTTTTCGCAAAAGTTGACGAAAAGTACCATCAGAGTTGGCGAATAAATACTGACTGAATTTATTTCGCCTAAGGCTTGGGACTTTTCGCAAAAGTTGACGAAAAGTACCATCAGAGTTGGCGAATAAATACTGAATGAATTTATTTCGCCTAAGGCTTGGGACTTTTCGGAAAAGTTGACGAAAAGTACCATCAGAGTTGGCTAATAAATACTGAATGAATTTATTCCGTCTACGTAGGTGAGGTGGGGCGGGGGCTGGATCCATTCAGATGCTTAGCAAAATTTCTGTAAATTTAGAGGGGTTTTTTGGTTTGAAATGGGCACTCCTCGCTCACTTTTCGATTGCGACCCCCCCCCACAGCCACAGCTAAATGTTTTGCTCAGACACAGCCATTTTGAGTGTTGGGAAGGGGCAACCCCTTCACTCCAAAACGGGCCGGCCTCATGAATACACGAACTTAAGTATAACTCTAACGAAAAAGTTTGCTTAAATCTTGCAATATATATACTTACGTATATAGTTTTCCACCCCTACTTCCGTTTTAACTGAAAATCCTTTACAAGTACGTATAAGAAATTTCGCTTTTTATTATCATTGGTCAACAAGGTGTGAAGGTTATAGAGGTTTGAAAACAAGTTCCTAAACGGTTACATATATACATAAATTGGGGGGGGGGTAGCGTAGTCAAAGACGATGGGTGGGTGTTTGGTTCCGGTAGGGTAGGGGAGGGGAGGGGACCCCCCATAGATACGAAAGGTCAAAAGGTCGGCGGGAGAGAGGGGAGGGGTCTCGAAGATAGCCAGACATAGCCAGACCCCCAGCCTATCCTATCCACCAGCCAGTACATGGGCCACCATAGGTGTGGCTGGGCAAAAAATCTGGGGGCGGGGGGTTCGGATCGAGAAGGGGGAGGGAGGGTTCCCAAAAATTGCCAAACAAACACTAAGTTTTGGATTTTTTGCCATTTTTTGGCATTCTTTGGCCAAACATTTGGGGGGGGGGTCAAAATCCGGAAGTCTGGGTGGGAGGGGTCACCAAAATTTGTCATTAGGTGGGGGTTCCCCCCCCCCTAACACACCTATGTGTACCACATAGAAACATTAGCTGCTGCGCTTTCTCCTAGCTTCATCCCCTCCCCGCCCCGACTTGCAATCTTTATAAACAGCTAAGTTGTATTGCTCAATTCGATACTGTATCTTCTTCTTCTTCTTCTTCTTCTTATTATTATTATTATTATTATTATTATTATTATTATTATTATTATTATTATCATTATTATCATTATTATTATTATTATTATTATTATTATCATTAGGTGTTGTTTATATATCTAATGGTTCTATGTTTTAGGTCAATCCGTGGCTTCGTTTTCTTTGTGGCGCATTCTCGTTCTGCTCGCCTCATTTCTAGTGGCGAAGTTATTAGTGATAAAATATCTGGGACTAGTTGAGCTTGGAATATGTATATGGTCGTGTAAAATGTTTTAGTAAAAGCGTGTGTATCGGATCTATACTTTATTAGCTGTATTGTATTATCCATGTTTTAAGTAGATATGGACAACGTATTAAGACAGAAAAAGGAAATCACCATCACCGGGTCGGATCTTTTCAGGATAACCCCCCAGGCCCAGATTCCGCCAAATGAGCTGGAATTTGGTATGGATATTTTTTTATTATGGTATGGGTATTTTAACCACGCTGAGTTCAAATATTGCAAATTTTTTCGATTTCGCGAAATTCGATTTTTGGGAGACCATTTGGAAAAGTTTTTCGATTTCGCGAAATTCGATTCGTAAGGGGAACCGAAATATTTTTGTCTTCGATTTTGCTGAAAAGTTGTATATAGGGGTTTTTGGGTCGTAAAACACAAATCTAAAGTCTAAAGTCTAAAACACAATTAGCTCAAGTAGTCAAGTTGGAACATACTGGGAGCATTTCAGTTTACAGTATAGCAGCTTTTTCTAGCAAAATTAGGGCTAGGAACCGGCCATAAATGCAGTTCTTTCGTTGTTTTTCAGGTTTTGAGCTGTATGTAAGTTAAAATAGAGCGTTAAATTAACATTAAGTTAAGTTAAGGGGCTTTTTGCCGATTTTTCGATCTTCTCCGATTTGCTCATGTTCACATTTTGTACTTTACATAGGTCCGCGAAGCGAGTCAAGAGCGTTTTGCAAAATATTGCTTCTAGCGTTCTGTAGACCTCTTCAAAGGTGACCTCGAAATGTGCTAAACATAGAAAAATAGAAGGTTTAGGTTGAAGAGTTTGCGACAGAAGAATTTTTTGCTGTGTGAAAAAAGCAGCCCTGCATGTTAGGGACCTGTTGTAGAGTGCAGCTATCTCCTTTGGTGCAATTCTGTTAAGTGATGGATGTTTGGCGAACTTTCAAGGTCAAATTTCGGGAAAATCGGGCGTTTTTGGACCATCAAAAACAGGGTCTCTAGTACTCTTTCTCTTCTCCTGAAGGATTGGCAAAAGATACAGAAATGGCGAATAGATAGCTGCATTCTGCACACTGAAAGTATTCGTAAGTTTCTACCGTCTACAGTAAGCTCAAAAACGTTGCCACAAAAATAGCAAATTTTGCTATAAATCGTTATTTGTCAGAAGTTTCGCAATTTTTTTGCTGATTTTTAAGTACTTTACCTTTGAAGCTGCATAACTCTGTCACAATTCGATTTCAGACACTGTTTTGTCTTGTGTTCGAGAACATATGGGGCCATCTTATATGTGAAAATGAGATGACTATCGATTTTGGACCAAAGTGACCCACTCTCCTTAAGTTAAGTTAACCTTAAGTTCAATCAATAGCCACAGATCCATCGGTGCAGAGTAAATCCTTATTGAATATTCCGGCCAACATATTTTAAATTCAATCCGTAAATTTAAGCAGGTCTTTACTTCAGATTTTGATCCTCAACAGAGCCATACAAAATGCCTAATTCAGATATATGGGGCAGAGTTGGGAGCTAGTCGTGGGTACCTGTGGGCCGGGTCGAGACAAAACTTTCGACCCGCTTCGATTCGCGGGTTAAAGTAAATTGAAATTAACCGTAAAATTTGTATATCTTACAGGAAAGGTTTCATGCAAATTTTTAATTTGGCACAAGAAATTTCTTTTGGCCCGCTTCCAAATCTGGGAAGTATCTTGTAACGATACCAGTCATTGGTATGTTTCCGACCACGCTGAGTTCAAATATCGCCAAGGTTTTGGATTTAGCGAAATTCAGTTTTTTCGATTCGTAAGGGGAACCGAAATATTTTTGTCTTTGATTTCGCTGAACAGCTCTATATAGGTGTAGTCGGGGTCGTAGAAGAAGAATCTGAAGTCTGTTTTACGATTCAGCTTTTCGTTAGCTCAGTATAAGCTAAACATTTAAGCTTAAGATGTAAGCTTATACGGATCTAACGAATACCTGAATCATAAAACCCATTTTAGATTCGTGTTCTACGACCCCAAAAATCGCTATAGAAAACTTTTCAGCAAAATCGAAGACAAAAAATTTTCGGGTCCAATACGAATCGAAAAAAAACTCGAATTTCGTGAAATCGAAAAATTTTGCTATATTTTAACTCAGCGTGGTGGAAAAATACCCATACCAAATTTCAGCTCATTTGGTAAAATTTTGCGGAATCTGGGCCTGGGGGGTTATCCTGAAAAGATCCGATCCGGTGATGGTGATTTCCTTTTTCTGTCTTAATACGTTGTCCATATCTACTTAAAACATGGATAATAGAATACAGATAATAAAGTATAGATCAGATACACACGCTTTTACTAAGACATTTTACACGACCATATACAAATTCCAAGCTCAACTAGTCCCAGATATTTCATCACTAATAACTTCGCCACTAGAAATGAGGAGGGGAAGAACGAGAATGCGCCACAAAGAAAACGAAGCCACGGATTGACCTAAAACATCGAACCATTAGATATATAAACTACACCTAATAATAACAATAATAATAACAATAATAATAAAAATAATAATAATAATGACAACAATGATAATAATAATAATAATAATAATAATAATAATAATAAGAAGAAGAAGAAGAAGAAGAAGAAGAAGAGAAGAAGATGCAGTATCGAATTGAGCAACACAATTTAGCTATTTATAAAGATTGTAAGTCGGGGCGGGGACGAAGCTAGGAGAAGGCGATGTTTCTATGCGGTACACATTGGTGTTTTAGGGGAGGGTACCCCCCCCACCAAAATGACAAATTTTGGCGACCCCCCCCCCAGATTTTAGATTTTGCCTCCCCCCCAAGTTTTTTGCCAAAAATGGCAAAAAATCGAAAACTGGTTTTTTGGCAATTTCTTGGGCAGCAGAAAAACAATAACTATTCTATCCTCTGCTAAAAGGACGACCTTTAACTTTAAAACTTTGCTTGAGCTTTAGAGAGAGAGAAAATTTGAGCAGATTTGGTAGAGCAGGCAAAAACAAAGCAGATCAAAGAGCAGACAATTTTAGACAAAAAGATAGCAGACATTTTTTAAAAGCAAACAGTTGAAAGTTAATGATTTGGCAAGGATCTTCGGATTCTTCAACAGGACGAACTTAACATCATACCCACACTCCAAATCCCAATATGACAGTCCTAAATCTAGCTGTGCGTCCCTAAGCCAAAGATGCGGCTCTCAGAAAAGTTCTAGATTCAAGATGAATCTCAGCAAACTGACGTTTGGCAGCTGAATTCCGAGTGATAAGGACAGAGCAGCGCGTGACAAAGAACAAGGGAGGAGAGGCCAGGGGAATCCGGGGATTCTCACACTGGGTGGTAGAGCAGGAAGAAACCGGGGAGCAGCTGATGTCCAGGAGCAATGCAGCAGGTGTAGATCCGGGATCAGGAGAGACCACGGAACACGGAAAAGCAGAGGACAGAGAAGCGAGGCAGAGAGAAGAATCAGAGGCCCGAAGGCGGCACTCGCTAGAACTGAATCAAATGGGTTAAAAACCTTGTCGGTTTTAACCCGGATTCAGCAGTATTAACTGGATTTCGAGAATGGGTAAAATTGCGATTATCTTTTAGAATTGGAGATTAAGACTCAGCAATTGCTAGGATGTTTGGATAAAAGTTCTGGAAAGGGTTACTTTTGAAAATCATGGTCTGCATTCAAGGCACGAGAATCAGCTTGAAAACCCCTGGTAAAATAGTCAGAGAACTGGTCGAAAGTGGATTTTTTGAGCGATTTAGAAAGAAATTTTGTAGAGGGGATTTCCGTCAGAAATCCTCCACCAATGACGTATCCTAGATTTCCTTCCCAGGAAATCTAGGGAAATCCAGCTAATATCTGCCGATATTAGCAGACAATACATGAAAGCAGTAACAAATCTAACGTCAATAGTCTAGGGCGGCGAGAGCCCGGTTTTAACGAGGTGTTTTCGAATAAAAGGACTCGAAGTCCTAATTAGGTGAAGAGTGAAACTCGCTCTTACACATTTTAAGGAAAACCCTAAAGGGGAAAGGGGCCGCTCAACCTAGAGGGAGAAATTCGAAATAGGCTTCTGAAGCCAACCCATTTTAGGTGAACCATTTCCCCCCAGTAGTACCCAAAATCCCAACCTAGGGTTTCCAGAGGTGGACAAATTTTCAGAAGGAGGTATCCTAAAGGGGAGAGGCAAGACCTCCCCCAACAGAACAACTCAAGGGGTGTCTGTGATTCTCCCCCCGAAGACTCAGAACGAGAGCGGCCATCCGCTAGAACCCCAGAATCGCAGACTGACTGGAAAGTGCAAATTAACCTTCTTTTCCCTGTCTTTTGCAATCATCTTTCGATGATTGCCTGCTTTCATGATTGCGTTCTGTCATTGGCTGGTTTGAAAGGGAGGACCCAGCCTCCTTCTTTTGAATTTGCGCCTGAGCAATTCGTCATCTTAGTTGCGTAACTTTTTAGGGCCCAAGGCCATTTTTCAAGTGGCCCAGAGTACCCTAAAACCCTGGGCCATAAACTTTTACTGCGGTTTTGTTCTCAAGTACCTTTGTCCTGAGTCTTATTTCTAAAGGCTTAGACTTTGCTTGCTAAACAGACGCGCAGGCGAAAGAGAAGCCGAAGAAAACGAGAAGTAAGGGAATCGTAATAACGGACAGGGGGGCCTGGAAGCCCAAGATGAAATAAATTAATACCTAGATGACACCTAAATTCTACGTAGCTTATTAGTTAGCTAGAGTCCTACCAGGCTTACTAGTATTAATATTAAATGTTCTTTCTTTTCTTCTTTTTTTAGGGGTGACTTGTGCCTTAATTTCAGAGGGGTTCCCCTCTGACTAGCCAGTGTATGTTACTAATCAACGAGAGACGTGGAAAGGCAGAGCAGGACCTTACACACATACACACGCTCAGAGGCATTCAGACCGAGCCTTACACACTCACACAAACTCAGGGGAGGAGACCTGTGAATAAACCCCAGACGATTGATGATGCTAAATAAAAGGGGTTAAAAACTAACTAATCTCAACCGCAATTAATGGTGAACGGATTCGCTTCACTAGTGATTAATAAAATTACAATGACAGTTATAAAACCACAAGTTACTGACAAGACAAAACCAAACACCCATAGCATTTTGAACTTTTTTTGTGCTTTTTTTGTTTCAATTACAAAAAGAAGACGAAACTGTACAATTTCTGACTTACATGGTTACAAATTCCGTTGTGTAATTTACAATTAATACGTAACTACAATTCGTACGTAAACAAAAGCAAACAAGCAACATAATTATGCTTCCACAACTAAAAGATACAAACTCAGCTGCTTACAATTCAAAAGATTGCATTATTATTGTCTGTGTGCTTTCCTTTTTCAGGATATAATTTTCAGTTGCGAGACTTGTAAGGCTTCTTGGAGCTAGAGACCTGCGTTTTCTTAATTTTTCAAAAATAGGAACTCCTGTTAGTTGAGGCGGACCCAGCCAGCAACAACTAATTTCAATTTAGCGCAGCAAATGGTCATCGCAAGCTGTCTCTAGACCTTGCCCTCACCGTAACTTTTGATTGAAAGTCTTAAACGACTAAATTCGAACGTTTTCCGATAGCTAGCAATTGTACAAACCCAGACTTTTTCAATGAGCCCAATTCCCCGACACTGACTAGTGTGACACTAACTGAGGTGTAGCATATTCGTGATAGGTTTTATCATCAGACAGTTGAACGATAAACATCTCTTTTTAAACCCTTTCAACTTTATTTCTTGGGGAACAATCAACCAAATTTCGGAAACTTTTAGAAGGCAATTCAAAATCCCTTATTTTTTCATATTCTTTACAAATCACCCAATATTAATACATTAACTAACTATTATTTATGTGATTTTAGGTTTTATTTTGATGCTTACGTAACGATATTCACCATGTATGCCATTTGACCTCATAATTGATTATTTGCATTGCCTAATGAATATGATTCGATATTTGTATGTAACCCAAATTTTTATCGAGAATTTGCTGACGGGAAATGTTTACCCTTTTTGAGTAACGAGTTGACATAAAAAGTTTGAACTGTAGAGATAATATACTTCAATAACAAATGCAAACTATAGCGAAATTGGTTGCCCCGTTAGCGAGAATGAGTGAGGGAAAGGGCAACTGTTTTAACATAATTTCTGCAATGTTGGCTAAAGCTGAACTTTTGCCTTTTGTGCTAAAGGCTGACGAAAAAGGTTTGAACTATTTTTACAATGCACTACAAGAAATACTAGCTCTGGACGAATTTGGCTGTTTTGATAATAAGTTTGAGTGCAGGCACAACTGGCACAGATCTAGCTAATTAATACATACAATTACGAAACAACATTCTTTATAAACAAACTTAGCTAATTTATATTACACATTTCGGGAGAGAATTTGGCTCTAAACAGATAGAAAAAACCAGCACGAAGTCCTTCATTTGTGATTCGTCCGCTCCTTTTATCACAGGATGACCTACGCAGACGAATCGAGGACCACCTGGTAGTACAGCTTATCCTGGGGGTCCCCATGACCCCGGACTGGATTAACTACCTAATTTGCATATTGATTCGATATTAAAAAAGGTACTCGTTCACCCTGTTTATCACACTCATATCCCTCAGATTAAAAAGTACTCAACATAAAACAGACATTCATACACGTTCATACCGTTCTCCTGCCTATTACAGGAGTTTTAGAGCAGATTCAGGGGAATTAGTCTCATGCACCAGATGAGAATTGGTGAACTGCCAAATATTAAGATAATCCAATCTGACTGACATTTCGGGTTAGATAAAATGCTACTTTTGATTAATATAGAGTTTAATACGATTTGCAGCTTGACAATTATTGGCAGGGTTTATTACAATTCGTTAAACCCTTGGAGTCCGGGATTATCCCAATATCGCTAGCTACGTTATCAATAAACATTCAATCAGCTCAATTAGTGCGCCGGTGAATTTCTAAGCGTTATTTGGAGGTCGACTAGTTTTGACAAGTGGTTAGTGAATTATTCAGTGCTGAACCTAGTTTATGGATGAACATCACAATTGAGCTGATTCGTAACTGTCATGCATACTGATTTGGCAATCCTCACAACCCCTATCGTACAAGGGGAGTTTCCGTGAGTTGCCGCCACAATCATCCGAAAACATTCACTCCGCATACATGGAAATCAGCACATTCTACAGTCATTCAGCCCAAGCGTTCTTGAAATGCTGTTAATTTCGGAACCTCACGCTCCATGAGGGTTTACCCCGAATAACCGCCTTAGGTACTTTTAGGGGCACATTCACATTCCAATTTTACAAAACATTCACACTTCAGTCTCACAAAACATTCACGCTTCAATTTTACTAAGCATTTCTAATAATTTCACAAAATACTAATAATCATCTAGCTACTTAAACTAACTAATAATTTAAACTTAGGGTCATGTGCGTATGTAATTTATAGACCCTGAACTTTGTCGTGCACGAATTTTTATGGCTTTGCAATTCCTCAGAATTGCCTATAAAAGAAATTTTGCGAGAAAATTGAACTTTGCAAGTTTCGGAAAAGACTTAAATTGAATTTTAACGAAAGCCAGTGAGAAATTATTGCTAAGCAATTATTACTAGTGTAAGGGAAGTAGGCATAGGAAAGATTGATAAGCCTGCAATGGGAGTTCAGCTGATGGTCCCGTGGTGTAGTGGTTTAGCATGTCTGACACTAGAGCAGAAGGGCCGTGGTTCGATCCCCGGCGGGACCAATTCTTTACTTTCAATGGTGAGTGAAAAGCTGAACCTCCCTCTTCCTTTCTCTCTTCCAGGTCCTGGTTTCGTGGGTACGAGGGTGCCTGACGCCTCCCGTTCGGGCTTGTCCTTGGTTTCTTCCTGATCCGCCAGCCCTGGTAGAAGTGCTACATGTGGCGAGGCTGCCTCAGGACCCGGATTGGACTCCTGTCTCCGGTCCCCCAGTAGTTGCTTCTGGTTGGTTGGATATAAAGGGGTCTGGAACGTGTGTCGGGGGAGCACGGATCCCTTGGGCTCAGAATGCCCTGCGCTGGATGCGCTCTCGGTTCGATCCCGAGTTGAGTAAGCCGCGGGACGCGTCTTAATTGAAACCCGGGGGAGATGTAAGGGAAGTAGGCATAGGAAAGATTGATAAGCCTGCAATGGGAGTTCAGCTGATGGTCCCGTGGTGTAGTGGTTTAGCATGTCTGACTCTAGAGCAGAAGGGCCGTGGTTCGATCCCCGGCGGGACCAATTCTTTACTTTCAATGGTGAGTGAAAAGCTGAACCTCCCTCTTCCTTTCTCTCTTCCAGGTCCTGGTTTCGTGGGTACGAGGGTGCCTGACGCCTCCCGTTCGGGCTTGTCCTTGGTTTCTTCCTGATCCGCCAGCCCTGGTAGAAGCGCTACACTAGCAACAAAGAACAATTGATTAAATTAAATACACAATTAATTAAAACTACTAAAAATGAGGAAACCGGCCATTCCTCTTAAACGACTGACTTATAATTAATAAAATAACTCAAGTTTTAAAGATTGGCTTTAAAATACCCTATATTTTTAAGACCTAACAATTTTAATGCCGACCTAACGCTGAAATAAAAACATAATATTGACTGTGGAATTTTTAAGACAATATGGTGCTTTTGCGAAAAACCAGGCCGGCAACTCCTAGTTGCCGGCTGTGAGGAATTAATTCTACTAACTAGCTTATTAATTTCTGAGCCGTAATTAAGGGGTTCTCTAACTCAGAATCAGGGGTTCGGGTTCCACTCATAATTCCCATGAATACTACGAAAAATTACCCCAAAAGTGACATATAAAAAGGAGAACACTTTGGCCATAAACGTCGTGGCTTGGTAGACAAAAAGGAAATGAAAACGAGGAAAGAAAAAGAAGAGAAAATTGGACACGTCTCAAGACCTCCATCAAACAGGAGGGGTTTACATGCGCTGTCCTTTTAATTTTGAATTAATTAAATAATAAAATGAAAGATAAAATAAAATAGGCCCGGAGGCTCAACATACTATGGAACAAAAATGTGGCCTTGGGCCCAAAACTGTCGAAAAATCTGGGGCTCATTGGTCCAAAAATACTTCATAAAAAATTGGAAACCTGAAAACCGCATATAAAAAATGTGGTCAACCCAACCTGTGGTCCGAGAAGTAACACGCACGGGGAAGGGGAGTTAAAATCCGACCGCTCTCGGTCGCTGCTAAACGAACACTGGCAAAACTGAAATTTTGGGGACCGATGTGACCGCTTTGCTGACAGCTCGGTGACAGGTCGTTAATGAGATAGAAGCGGAATTAGTCTTTTATTTTAGAGCAAAGCTTCTAGAAGGTTCTAGAACCTTCTAGAAGCTTGCCACCTTTTGCACAGGGGCTGCAACAGCTGGTTGAGCCAGCTGGCCATTAAGGGTGGAAATTAATGAGATTTGGGAATTATTACCCCCCAACTGACCCATTTTTGATGGATTTTTTGTGCTGAAATTCTGCAAAACTTTGCAAAATTTTGGTTAACATGTAAACATAACCAAAGGGGAAATATTACGAATTTTAACTTTTGTTTCCAAATTTTACGCAATCTGCGTAATTTTCGAAGACTTAAACTGGGAATCTTAGTATACTACGTATTTAGTTAGACATATCCGATTTATTTTCGTAATGATTTAATTATGGGGGACTGAATTAAGCCCCCTCTGAACTTGTGTGTGTGCATAAAGGTGTGTTTTATTTTCTTCTAGCAAGAGGAACTTTTGTTGTCCTCTCTCTGCTGGACTAGGCTCAACAAAAGTTCACTTGAGAACACTCCTCCAATACGTAGGACTCAAAAGAACAGAAGTGCACCTGACTGCCATGTAGTCTGGGAGGTAGACAACCTCCCAGACAAAGAAGGGAATGATGAAAGAAAAGTTAAGGCAAAGGTTTTAAAGCCCGACTTTAGAACTTTCCTTATTAGATAATAAGATAATCTATACATATTAAGTATCTATAATTTTAAGTACTTTACTTAACTACTAGATACTTAACATTATCGTACTGTAGGTAAGATTATGACATAAACGATAATCTTACAAAAACATTCTCGCTTATAACTCACTCAATCTTGGGAGTTAAAAAGACGGGATTGGATTTTTGGAAATGGGAGGAAATTCTTTTTCTAATGAGCCTAAGTTGCATCATCGACCAAAAATTCATTTCTTACGTAATAATTAACTAATTATCATAAAATAAGCCTAACTAACATTGATTAACACTACTAATAACAGATTAAGATTCTGGAACATCGTAAAAACACAAATTAACATAAATTGACATACTTAGGTACCTATAACTTTTAATTTCTTACGTACGGCATAATAATGTGATTATTTGTTAAACCATCTTCTAATATTCCCTATTAGACGACAAAAATTACGTTAAGACACTGTTGGGGAGGTCATGTCGTTCTCCTCAATTAGGAACATTGCATTCTTCTCGTGATAGCTCTACGTTCCGATTTTTCTGCAAATGTTGGAACTTCTGGTATTTTAATATTTTTTGCCTCAATCTTAGCAATGGAAGGGAGAGTGACCGCACCCGGGCTACTAAGAAAAGAACACCTGTTCTTTCGAGAAGGGGGTTGTAAGGTTTATCCTTATTATTACTATTATTATTATTATTATTATTATTATTATTATTATTATTATTATTATAATCACCTCAAGTGTAATATGTCATAATTTGGGCTGTTTAACTCTAACTAGATTTTGTAGACAACCTTTCTTATGTTAATAATGAGATAAACTTAAACTTTCCCCTCTCGTAATAATTATTGGATGCCTAATTGGGACTGGTAACTCTGATTTTGACACAAGTCCAAATACACAAAATTATGGCTTGGACGCATTATCATAACAAACGTTTAATATTGGCAGGATCTTTAGATCCATTTTCCATTTTCCATTTTCCATTTTCTGTAGAAACTTCTTTTGGGATGATGACCAGTTTGAAACTAATTTCTAACCACTTTTGAACACAAGATCTAAGTCATTCCATTACACATAACAAGCCACGAAACTAGGCATCAATAATTTTAGGTTGATCATCCATGAAATATTATTTATTCACTTACAGACCGATTTCTGCCTACTTAAGCTTAGGCTCAGTTCACTAATATATTCTATATCCTGCAAGGGAAATAGCAAGATAATAAAATATTAATGTAAATTATGATAATTATGAATAAAATTAAAAGAAAACTAGAATAGAAATTGAAAGTCGGTGCAGCTTGTCCGGGGATGTGTGTATCTTTGGCACTCTTCTCTTTCACTTCAGATCATGTAGGTGTATCATACCATGAGAACAGAAATACGTGAAGTGCAAAATTATTTTATTTGTCTCATGTGCCTCCTGAAAATAACGAAAATAACATAAATCTGCAAATGCTAGTTTTATCGAATATTTCTAATTATGTAAAAGAAGGACTCATCTACGAGGCCAACTTAACAGACTGAATTTCAGTTCAGTTTAAGCTGATTACAGGTTCTGGTTAGTTTGAGCAGGCTGTTGTGGTTCCTCTGGTATGGTGACCAATTTACGAGAATTAGACATCTCCGACACAAAAGCCACTTTGCTTTGTTTACAGCACAGTAAGTCGGTTGCCGCTTTTCGTAATTCTGGTATGCGTATCCAGTAGATGAGTATATTGAAAAAATTGCTAAACGCAATCGAAGCCCAGAGAAAAGCAGATATTCTAGCAGAGATGCTAGAACTCACTCTAAACACGCCCATACCAACAAGGGCATACCATGGCAGAAGATACATAAAAAAGGTGCACACCAGAACCTGAGACATAACCCTAGTCATGCGCAGTTGGTGCTCTTGCTGTTTAGGTCTTACAGCACCCACTATTCGCTTGGCGTGACGTCGGACCTGAACCAAAACTCCTACATACAGTAATATGGCTGCTGTCTCTATAACTGTAATCAAAGTAGTATAGAAGAGGCTGTATTGATCAGACGAGGCCCAGGTGCTTAGGCACAATCTTGGGACGTTGCTTGAATCCAGCGAATTAGAAATAATCATGGCTACAAAGTAAGAACCAAGACTGAGACCAAAGCCCAGCCCAAAGGTTGCCAACAAATATTTCGCCGACAGATTGTGGTAAAATACGGGCCACGTTATCGCAATAAAGCGGTCCACTGTAACAGCAAAATCCGTTAATGCGGTTGCTTGAGGTCCCACCAAAAAGCAGAAGGTCATAAATTCAGTCATACACTCCCATCTTGAATACAGTTCCTGATCTAAATAATTTACTACGAGATATACTCTTTTACTGCCACCGTAAAATACTCCTGTAGCGTAAATGAGGCCAGCAAGCGTTTGTGCCAGAATCATTTCCATCTCTTTTCGTTGTCGGAATGCATCGGAATAAAGAATTATGAAGATTAAAGGGATTCCGATCACTTCTGTGCCAAATCCAGCCACTACATCTACCAGATGAGGAATCAAAATTTGCGCTTGTAGCTGTGTGCCTGCGGTAGAATTCGACATGACTGATTAACCTAAATGTAAAGATTTTTGCCAACTCTTTTGAATTTAAGCAATAAAATTTGCGGAGAGTCACGAAACTTTAAGCTTCTGCAAGTTTAAAGGAAATTGTACACTCCAAAGTCAATCATTTGTAACTCAAGTTTCATTTCCGGCGAATTCATTACTACAATTATAGTAGTTTTAAAGATGCGTGCCTTCAAGTAAATTATGTGGGCTAGTCTGTCTGGTGACAGGAAATAATTTTCTAAGAATCCATGTGGCAAGTTTTTTTAAATAGTAGACAGATGTATTCGTGTCTAGTCAGATAAGCCAGGTTTAAGGTGGTGGCATCGTTTACAACACTGGCATAGACTAAAAATTTGAAATGGCAACGTATATTTTTGACCATTATATATATATATATATATATTATTAAATAGCTAAATATATTCTAAAAAATCTTAAAAAGCGGACAAACTGCGTGAGAGAAGGAGTCGGACGGATGAATGAAGATGAAGATGGTTTATTGCCAGCACAATACACAGTGCAATAATTGCAATGTTTGCATACTAGATATTAACAATTATCAAGCATACTAAGTTTAATAACAATGTGCTGCAAAAGGCCAGGCAGAGCCATTATCTGACTACTAATGCGCGGCCTTTGAGAAAACTTCGAAACGACATATCTTGCAATCTTTTTTTAAAAACATGAGAATTAGGACTATTAACAACTAAGTTTGGTAACGAATTCCACATACGTGTTACACGTACTGTAAAAAATGTTTTTCGTAAATCTAAACGTGATCTAGTCTGAAATAACTTATAATTATGCCCCCTCGTTGCACTTGCTTGCAACACAAAATGGTTTTCAGTAGTATCAAGTTCTTATTCAGAATTTTGTAAACAAGAACAAGATCCCTAACTATTCTTCTTTCCTCCAGGCTTTGCATATTAAGTTTGGCTAATCGGGCAGGGTATGGAATTGCAGACATTCCTGGAAATTTTTTAGTAAATTTTCTTTGAACGTTTTCAATTAAATCAATGTCATCCAGGTAACAGGGATTCCAAATTTCTGAAGCATATTCTAATCTGGGTCGTATGTAAGTATTAAATAATTTAACTAAAAATTTGGGGTCTCTATAAGTGAAACTTCTAAATACTAGATTTACAAGGCGAAGTCCGGCTGTCGCTATTTTAGAGCAATGAATGTGAAATTTAAGATCACTGGATATGGTTACTCCTAAATCTTTAATATGGCTAACTCTATTTAGAGGTTCATTGTTTAGAAAATAAGTAGTACACGGATTATTATGACCTAAATGCAAAACTGCACTTATGGGCCGCGATCTGTAGCTGCATTTTATGGAACCAATTCTCGACTTGGACTAAATCATATTGCAAAAGATGTGTGCTAAATGATTTTGGGAAAGAAAAATATATTTTTGAATCATCTGCGAAAAGTTTTAAAGAGCAGTGAGTTACCTGTTTTGATAAATCATTTATATAAATCAAAAACAAAATAGATCCAAGAATACTTCCTTGAGGGACCCCTGATTGAACATTTTTACAACTAGATGTAGCATATCCTACTTGTACGTACTGTTGTCTATTTGATAAATAATCTTCTAACCATATGCAAAGTTTTGGTGGAATTCCTAATGATCTAATTTTTTCCAATAATTTTGTATGAGATACACTATCAAAAGCTTTCGCGATATCCATGTAGATAATATCGACAAAGTTTCCCTCATCTAATGCTCTAGTCCAATCTTCAAGACACTCAAGAAGTTGAGAGACTGTGGAGCGATGTTTAAGGAAACCATATTGATTACAGGAAATAACCGAATTTAGAGTTAAAAATTGTTTTAATGAAGTACATATTATGGCTTCCATAAATTTACTACATGCACATAAAAGACTAATGGGTCTATAATTTTTGGCTATAACACGATTTCCTTTTTTGAAAATCGGAATAATTTTAGCAATCTTCCATTCGCTTGGAATTTTGCCCGTAGCATAAGATAGCCGAAAAATCGTTGATAGTGGTTTGCATATTGATACAGCTATATTTTTAAGAAAGAACTGCGGTAGACCATCGTTTCCAAAGCTTTGCTTACTTTTAGACTTTCGGATTTGCTCGTAAATGGATTGTTCGGAAAAGTCAGGCTCTGGTAGTTGAAATTTCGGCGTACTGGCACTCAGACTAAGAACGTTTCCGTTATCTGCCACAAAAACTGATGCAAAATAGTTATTCAATAGTCAGCTTTCTTGTTGTCTTCAATAATTATGTTAGAATTTTCGTCCTCTAAACAGGGAATGTCTTCTTTACACTGCATTTTCGACTTTAAATAATTCCAAAAAGTAGTATCTTGGTTTGAGCTCAATATATTTTGCTCTCGTCTTAGGACATCCTGGCGGCGACTATTTCTTGTAATTGCACAACACCTCTTCCATTCACGATGATTTCTGACTGAGGATTTCTTACAATATAATTTATGTGCTTTCTGTTGTCTTTGGAAAGCTTTACGAGTTGTGTGCGACCACAGGATGGTAGAGAAGAGATTCATGTTTTCCATGTATGTTTACAGATGCGTTGTAAATATTTGGCGGGGTCGAATAACGCAATTATACTCCCCCCGGTATCCTTCACCAATCTAGCAAATTAATTTTAGTATTATGACCACTACTCAATTTATTAAAAGGGAATTCCCGCTATTGAGAAAGAAGTCAAGGACCTTTGACTTATCCGGTTGACTGACAAGAGGGCCTTCTTCGACCGACGAGGGCTCACGTGGCAGTAAATATCCATACTGCTGTAAGAGAGCCCGATCACGGTGCATAAGTTGGCTCAGCTCATCAGCCCGATGAGATAAGTCAGTCCCCCAGGCTCTGGCAGACCACTGAGCTGAAGACCGCCCTGGATTTTCAGAGCCAAGTGGGTTGGCATCAGCCCCCACTTGAGGTGTAGTTTGTTTCTTCCACAAGCAAGGAATCCGCCTGTCTGCTCGACCCCATCCTCGGGGAAATTTGCCTGAACGAAGAGTTTATAAAAGGAAGAGTGAGACACTCAGCCCTTTCTAGTGGTCTAAGCCTGCTAGATGCTCGGCACATTAATTCCGAAATCGCTGGGGTGGTACCGGTTAACGTTGTTAACCATCTGTTTATATGCGTTTGAACTAAAACGCATCTGATTTGTTAATCGCTTATATACCTCATGTCAAAATTACATGTATAAGCGTACCCCCTCCGAGATCTCGGAGGGGGTACCGCTTAGCATTGTTAAGCGTGTGTTTATATTATTGGATGCATGGATATATTATTCCGCCAAGTTTGGTGATTTTTTGCGCATAATGAGTGAGAAATTATTAAAAGAATGTGAAAATTAAGAAAAATGGCCGTTTTTACCAAAATTTGCTGTTTTTGTGGCAAGTTTTTTGAGCTTACTTTAATTGATAGAAACTTGCGAATAATGTCATGAGACGTACTTTATGTGTAGAGCGCAGCTATCTATTGGCCATTTCTGTAGCTGTTGCCAGTCGTTCAGGACAAGCAAAAGAGTACTATAGGTCCTGTTTTTCATAGTCCAAAACAAGATAGCTGCACTCTACAATATGTCCTTGAGATATGTGGAAAGTTTCAGCTCTGTATCTTCGTACAGCGAAAACTTTTTCTGCCACAAACTTTTTAACCTAACTTTTTCATTTTCCTATGTTTAACACATGTCAAGGCCATCTTTGAAGGGCTCTACAGAACGACAGAAGCAATATTACGCAAAACGTACCTGTCTTGTTTTGAGGACCCATGAGGACTACAAAATATGTGAAAATGAGCAAAATCGGAGACGGTCGAAAAATCGGCGAAAAAGTGATCCCCCCTTAAGCTTGAACGAGAAAAAACATTGTGCAAAAGTTGCTGTAAGAATTGTGTTTCTAACGTGAGATTTTTAAAATTTTCAACTATAGACCCCGGACATCTATATTCTTACACATTGCTGACTGGCTACGATAGTTGACAAGACAATGTTAGAGTAAAGGTAGATGTAGCAGCAGCAGCTTGCTAGTTTTGCAAATTTAGCCGTTGAAGATAAGCAAATATATACAATATTCACGATAAGCTAATACAATGAGCGAATAAGCGAATATACAATAAAAACTGTCCATACAATACATTCCTTCATCAATTGATCGCAGAAATGCTTTAACACGTTGGCTGCGATAATCCTTTTCACAGAAATACCGCCGGTGTGACTCCGTTATTTTTCTGCGCAATGAATATTTTTTATCTTCTTCATGTTTTTCGATCATACATGGCTCAGTGATGCCACACAGTGATGCCACAGTGACTTTTTATACCGCCGCCCACTGGTCGGCGGCATCGCACAAAGTTATATTTTTCATGTATGTGCGTTTGCCGCCCACCGGTGTCGGAGCTATTTCAGTAAGTAGTAATTTTGTGATTTCTTGTTAAATTTGAACCATTTAGCAATTATTTGTTGTTCTTTGGATTAAATAGGGTCTTGTAACAGCTAAAACTGTTACGTAAGCCAACTGTTATACGATTTTGCAATTTAAAAAAATCTAATTTTCGATTGTCTGAAATGTGCGTTGCCGCCCACCGGAGGACGGCATTATTTATATCAAAAGAAAGAGAATTTTTCGTTATTTGCGGTATGCACTTTTCAAACTATTCAAAATGTGCGTCTTGGCAAGATAAATATATTAAAATTATGCATCAAATCGCCCGCCGGTGGGCGGCGCCGCACATGCTGGAACTCAAGCACCGCCCACCGGTGGGCGGCATCGCAGCCAACGTGTTAAATTAATTCTTGAGAAGAGTCTTCAACTTCTGGGGGCCCCGCCCCCTAGACCCCCGCGATTACCTTTGAAAATTTTAGCATATTAAGGGCTTTTGTGTACTGTGTGGGGACCACGATATAAGTTTGACCTTTTAACGGCCGATTGCACTCAATTAAGACAGGTCTGATTTGAGTTCATGTGGACTGCCTTGCAGAAAAGGTCAATCTTAGGTCAAACAAATGTACTTCTGTTTTGGTCCCCACAGAGTTCCAAACATTACCGTAACAGGTGCAAATATCCTACTTACTTAGGAAATGACTTACCCTTAATATCCAGTTGCAATTTGTTGAAATACCATAGCTTAGGCTCATGAAAAGAGCTGTTGAATTTCCATCCATAATTTAAGCTTTCAAACAACTTAAGTAGATGCACCAAACCGCCTTAATGTGACCTCAGACGGATGAGATTCGAATTCCCGAAGACTTCTGAGAAATGCCATTTTCAACTGCATTGATTTGCAAAACATTCGCGCTTTTCAAGTGTTGTAAAGATTGGCGTCGAAAGCAATATAAGTAATTTCTTCGTAATTGTTAAAGTAAAGTAAGTCGGACATTTACACTTGTTACGGCATGGTTTGGAATTCTGTGGGGACCAAAATAGAAATACACTTGTCTAAGACTGACCTTTTCTGTAAGGCAGTCCAAAGAAACTGAAATCCGACTTGTCTTTTAATTGAGTGCAGTGGGCCGTGAAAAGGTCAAATTTACATCGTGGTCCCCACACCGTACACAAAAGCCCACAGTATTATTTTTTCTTTTCAATTAAAAGCTTGTTTTCTCACATTACGCACCAAAACATACAGTACCTCTTTTGAGGAAAACTCACCGGATTTCCACCGCCGTCCGAAAAAGTCTGTCCAGGTATGGTAATAAGGCAGGAATTGGATTTTGACTTTATTCAATTGGTGAAGTTGCTTACTGCGTGTTTTGGCTTTAGTTCGACTCTAATGCGTAATGTCTAGTATATGTATGCTTGAGCTGGGCATCGTATTGTCTGGATAAAAATGACTTGTTGTGCTCGCAAATAACGGCGAAAATGGAAACAAAATTATCTGGGTTAAGTATTGGAGGCATTAGCCCGTAAAGGGCGGTAGAATAATAAAGTAAAGTTACAGATTACCAAATAAAGAGATCATATGCTTGCTTAGATATGGAATAATTAGTTTTTTCTGACTTAATACGTGCTCAAGATTAACTTTTGAAGCTAGCGAGTGCTTTATTGCTAAAATCTCCAAATGGAAATGGAAACTCATGGAGAGTTTATTATTCAAGTTACATAAGTCTGGTCTGACAATGTATATATTTTTTGAAAGCTCAGAAATCAAATTTCAAAAATGTTGAAAATTAAGAAAATTGGTCGACCTTTGGAATCTCTTTAACTTTATAACCCCCAACTATTTTAGGGGATAAAGTTAAATTGGGGTCAGCAATCAAAATTTGTGTAAAAGAGAAACTAGACGTCCTTTCAGTGTTTTAGTAGTCATTAGAAGTTGTTGAGTAGAAGAAGATGTCCTATCAGAAAAGATGAATACAATTAGACTAAAACAAAAGGGCCGCCACTCTTAAATAATGAAAGAAGTGAATCTGTGCCGTCAAATTGGCGACTGTTTCGGCGCGTAAATATGTGTATATGTCGCGGACTAAGAGCTAGCGCAGACAGGGCACTAGTCTGCCCGAACAATGCACTAGCTATGTCATTGTCCCGACTATGAGCTAGCCACAGCAGGATATTTTACTACACGATATTTCATATGATAATTACGCCTGTGTGCAAAGGCTACGAATTATATACTTGTGTTGACCGTAGCAGTTGGACAAGGTCAAAAGGTCAGACACTGGAAAAAGGTTATATACATTAAATGAATTTAACAGACTATTACACGTCAATGCAGAAACGTCATTTAGTTGTAATTTAAATTCTATTTGTAACTCGCTTACTAAAAAAACTGGTAAATATTTTTTCAAACGTGAAATGTGGAACTAAGCGGTTCTAATACCTGCTTGAATAAGTAAGATGTTTTGTTTAAAATAATTTATTAAAGACATGAATTTGTTTTCATGAAAAGATATTTTCTGCAAAAACTCCCATCCCACAAATAGTTAACAGCTCAACAAATTTTGTTGAAATACGTATGAAGGGTAGAGTGCTGGATGCTTCCCGACTACAAAAATCTTAAAAATTTTCAAAATTTTTGAATTTTAAAAATTTTTTTGAAATTCAAATTTTTCAATTTTGTTGGAGAGTGTAGATGTTTCTTTATCATTGCACCAACTTCTGAAATGTCTCATTCGTCGAGGACAGCCGTTTAAAATCTGGGGATCAAAGGAAAACGCCGCCTACTGAACTCTAATGAACGAAGGATACCATTTTCTGAAGTTGGTGCAATGATAAAAAGGTTCAGCGTGTTCTAGAAATAGAATAGAAATATTAAAGAATGGAAATAGAAGACCGCTGTTGTGAAATAGAAGTGTTATAATCTATGAAGTGCAATTAATGTGACATTTTTTCCAGTGACTGACCTTTTGACCTTGTCCATCTGTTATGGTCAACCCTAGTATATAATTCGTAGCCTTTGCACACAGGCGTAATTATCATATGAAATATCGTGTAATAAAATATCCTGCTGTGGCTAGCTCATAGTCGGGACAATGACATAGCTAGTGCATTGTCCGGACAGACTAGTGCCCTGTCTGCGCTAGCTCTTAGTCCGTGACATATATAAGGTCGAGCGACCAGATTCTCATCAGTTTCTGTTTTACTTTGTTCAATATGAACCACAATTTCTTTCGAAACAAAGTCCTACCCCTCATCGGCGATGATCCAGTTCCAGTCATCAATTGGATGAAGCAGCGAGGGTTGTTACGAACCCAAATGGTGTTTTGGCGATACTGCATTTTTGTCATTGTGTGATCATATTCGTGCTCAGTACTCACTGCCTTAAGTGCTACAATTTTTAATTGCTTTGTTAATTGGTTTTTACATTATTGTTTTGCTATTGTTTTTTATGTTGTTGTTGTTATTGTTTATAATGTTGTTAATGTTTTTACTGTAACTGTCTGTACCAATAATAGCAATAAAACTCAATCTGACACTGAATAGTCCTTTTAGACAGGTTTTAATTCTGGGGGGATAAAGTTAAATTGGGGCTCTGGGGGGATAAAGTTAAATTGGTCCGAGTTTTGTATTAAATTAAAGGTCTCGTTCTGGAGAACGCGAATATGTATCAATTAATCGGATTTTTTGCGACACGTGGTCCCAACGGACCTATATCCCGAAAAATAAAGGTTGCTCCGAGAAAAAATCTTCACGCATGAGTAGGATAAACAAAGTTAAACAAACGTCATAGAAACAGAAACGGCGCAGACACAGAAATAACAATAGAACTTCACAGGCTGACAAATAATTGCTTAGTCAATGCTTTCAAATCATCGGCTGAAGTGTGGATGCTGTCAATACACTAAATCACTGACAAGTTTTCTGCAGGAAATGGAAATTTAATTTTGATAAATTAATTTCGGTTTTCACCCCTACTGCTCCGGACCTGGAGTTCACCGCCACCCTCCAAGGGGTCCGCTCTCCACCAGGATCCGGTTTTTGGGACAAAAGACCAGAAATGTCCTGTTTTCTGGTGACCTTCGAGCTTCTGGCAGCGTTCATTCACTCCCCCTCCCCCCAATTTTCTCTTTTGCACATGCACTGGTTCAGACAAATCAATGAAGCACATCAAAGCTAGCCAAATCCACCTTAAATAAGGGAAATTGTTTGAAAATTTATTGCTGCCGCTACATAAGTGGCAGCACCGAAAACTTTGCATCTTTGGAATCAGCTCAAATTAAATATTCAGATTATGCTATTTTTATTCACTTTCGCGACATTCGTTTGGTTTGTTTGTTTTAATTTTGTCGTAAAAAGTGGTATTTTTTGAAAAAATCTACGTTCAATTTTGAAAAACATATGACTTAGCGGTACTGATAATCCAATTGAAAATGTTTTCAATTGAGCGAGTTGAGTAATAGTCAGTCAACTTTGGAAAAGCGGCAAATATCCAAGAGTTTAAATTTTCTAAAAATTGAATTTTACCTTTCGAATCTCTTAACTGAATAACACTTGTTTGCACCAAATGTGATTAAGTTAACCAACTGCTAATCAAGTGCTCAAGAAGTAAATATTTAATCCTATTCTGGAGTAGGATTAACTGCCGAATTCCTGCTAATTTTTGAAATTATTACTATCTCCATTCAAATCTAATGGCGAAAGTGTTTGCTAGACACCTAGAAATTCCCCATGTTGCTGCTAATAGCAAATAACCAAATTAAAAAGTTCGCTAAACAATTTTCAAAGTTTAACGAGATTTTAAAGCATTTTAAGATTTTTAAATGTTTGGAAATATTCGACACTTTTAGTTTCATATTCTACAGCTAACACAACAACAGTACTCATCCCAGATAGAGGTATGTATAGTTCAACCGATTTAATTCATAAATTGATTTCTTGCATCAAATTTAAAAACTACTGACAAGAGTGCATAATTGCACTATTATTAGAGAAGACTATTACTATTACTAGAAGAAGAGTAAGCCACTAGAAGGCTTCTCTTCAGTGCATTGCTTAACGGTGCTCCGCCCACAATACGCGAATGTTCCCCCGTTTGGTGGGGGGGTCGACCAAAGCGACAGCGCATACCCCCCTCCGTTTGGTGGGGGTACCCAAAAAGAGGTCCCCGTTGAGTGGGGGGGGGTAGCCAACAGCCAATCAGATTGCAGAAACCCCCCCCCCTCCGTTTGGTGTGGGGGGGGGGGGTAGAGCAGAGGATTACGGCAGTTTTTGTTGTATTCGAAAATGGGTCCCCCGTTTGGGGGGGGGGTCACAAAAAGTGGTTCCCGTTTGGTGGGGGGTGCTAAAAGGGGTGGCTACCTCCCCCCCAAACGGGGACCACTTTCGGCTACCCCCCCCCACCAAACGGAGGGGAGGTATACCTGTCGACTCCCCCCCCCCCAAACGGGGGAACGGGTCGAAGCACCGTTACACAATGCCAAGAAGAGGAGCCCTCTAGTGGCAATAGAAGAATATCATGGACTATTGCTACTGATGTATTTCCTGAGAAAAATTTAAGCAAGTGATTAGCAAATGTGACAGTTCTTGCAATCACATGATAATGGCATAAAATTCTAGTAGCTGATTGGTTCAAATACAAAAATCCAGCATTTTGATTGGCCATTTCTTGGCAATGCTAACCATTTGCTAAGCAACTGCTAAACTGATGATCTGTTAATCAATTGCTAATCAGATGTGGTGCAATGGAGTTGTTGCTAAGCAAATGCTCAAGATTAGCACTTGTTTAGCTGATCATTTGGTCTTTGGATTAGCAAATTCTTAGCAAATAGTTAATTACATTTGGTGCAAACGGCCAATAATTTGGTGTGCGATTTCATAACAACTACAAAAGGATCCCCAGGTATTTGATAAAGGTATGGAATGATATAATCAAAGTTTCTCGAAAACGATTATTTCAGTCTGGAAAAATTTGAAATATTGCACTTCCTCAAAAAACTCCGTTAAAAAATCATTCCGATCTTCCAAAATTTGAAGGTATTTTAATGATTTTGGAGGTATTTTGTTGTTGTTTTGTTACTACCTGATTTATGCTTCATTTTTAGCTATTTACGAGTTGTCGGTCATTTCGCGCAGCGAGTTAAGGTGGTGATTAGGGCATGTATTGTTGATTGACGGCCCAAATCAAGACGAAATTTGATAAAACTTTCCAAAATAAGTACTTTTAGGATTCCGCGAAGTCCTGCTTCAAATATCCGACGTATCCGTTCAGAGCAGTTTTTACCGATTTCTGACAGTTAGACAGTAGCTGCATAGCGATACTTTAGCTATATTCATTGGAAATATTTTGTTGTGCTCTACATTTTATGCTTTTTGAAATAACTTTTTAGTTTTCTGATATCGTGATATATTGCCAGTTTTCTTATTTTGGCATCCAAAACTAGTCATTTCGGCAGAAATCAAATAGTCAATTGTTTCTTGAGCTATGCAAATGTAAAATTAAACTAAGGGCGTCAATTTTAAAGACTCACAAACGCCAATTATCTGAGGCCTGATCATCTGCCAACTGTTATCCCATAGGCTGCTATCATAAAAATGTAGTTGTTGCATAAACACCACCAATTTTTTCCAACGATTGTGGAGCATTCAGCATGCATGCTAGAGGGTTGCCACTTAGCAGATATGTTTTACACCAGAAACCGGGACCCTTTTAGTTTTAGTTGGCCCGATGGCTGCTTTCTAGCTATAGCTGTAACTTGACAAATTTGCGAAAACTAAGCAAAAACCAGGTTGCGCATACACTTTTACTAATTTCTCGATTACGAAGAGCGATTTCAAAACAATTAAAAAAGGGTCCCCATGTAGTTATTGGAGGTATCGAATGATATAATGTCTCTCGAAAAAATTTACTACAGTCTGCAAGAAATCTGAAAAACTGCACCTCTTCTAAAATCCGTCAAATTTTTTTGAAATCCAAAATTAGTTCTATCGTATATATTCATCAGAAAGAGAAAATGTTAAGCTCCATTTTGATATAAAGATGGCTTCTTAACTCCAAGTAGTGAAGAAGTAAATTGTGGTTCAAAGTTGAGGTCTCCAAAAGGAATCACCACCTTAAAATTATTTTAATTGTCAGTCAATCCCCAAATTAACTGATGATGAATGAAATGTCCAAGTCTTATATCCGCCCTATACTAGAATATTGCTCCGAGTGGTCTCCTCATTATCTTCAGGAAATTGATGTTTTAGAAAACGTTCAACGTAGATTTACCAAGCGCCTACCTGGTTTGAAAAATATGACCTATTTGCAAAGGTTGGAATTTTTAAAATTAAAATCACTTGAAGAACGTAGGATTGCAAAGGATTTAGATATGGCGAATAAAATAATCAACAACTTGGTTGACATAAGCTTTGCTGATTTCTTTGCGTATAATACATATAGTGCAACCCGCGGCCATGCATTTAAATTATTAGTATCTCGATCTCGTCTTGCAGTGAGAAAAAATTTTTCAGTAATAGAATCGTATCTATTTGGAATTCACTTGACTCGGATGTGGTGCGTACTAGTCGCCTCAGTGATTTTAAAAACAAATTGAATAATACGTTCTTATTTCACTTTGTCAGGGGACGGGGATTAGTAGCCGGTCAATCGGCCTACCCGATTCCCAACCGGCCATTATATGCTGTTAGTTGGTGCTGTTCTTGACCGTTTTGTCTGTTTCGGCTCATTTAAATTCTTTAGATATATTTTGTAGTGTTTAGTCGTTGGTTGGTTAAATAAACAGATAGATAGATAAATAGATGATTGAATGGATTTCATGTAGATAGGAAGTTAATGTTTTGCAGACGGTAGCACTAAATAAGCTCAGGATTATCTTCATATTATCTTCCTCTACACGGATGTTAATTGGAAACGCTTACGCTGCTCTTGACCAGGTTCATCGGGCTACTTGTTTTTCTACTGTTTATTAAACTCATTATGGCTTGAAATTCTAAAAATTACCTAAATCCAATCTGCGTTTTATAGATAATACATTAAAGTGTTAAATATCAGCAACGTCGAATGCTTTTAATCAGAGTAATAAACTGGTCTCGCTGTTCGTGGATGTGGCGTAGAAGTAGAACGTCCACGCTTAAACCAAAGTTCAGTTTGTCGATCTCGTATGGAAGTTCGCCCTGGTCACTTTTATTCACATCTTTCAATGCTGATTTCATCCTTATCACATTTGGCATCTATAAAAAACATTTTTGTTCTACCTAATTTTATGTTATTCCAGTGTATTGCCAGTATTTTGCTTCGTGACATGTATTGTCTACAACGGCCTTCTATGCATATGCCTTAAACCTTGTACTTACTTTTTTGCTATTTTGTGTGGTATACGTATGTGCTATTGCCACGTCTTTGATCTCATTTTCTCATTATTTAACCCATTTCAGATACGTGCCATGCCAGATATGTTTCGTAAAAGAACATATAAATTTCAAACATCTCTTTTCCTCTTTATTCCACTAGAATCGCTTAAAACCTCTCTTGGTTTGATGTTAGAACAGCCACGACGGAAAGAAAAAGAAAGAAAATGAGAAGAATTCTTTAAATAAAGAAAAAGAAATTTAGCTTTAATTTTCTTTAATTTAAAGAAGAAACGGAAGAAAAGCGACTTCTTTTATTTTAGTTTCATAGTTCTTTCTGCTGCATTGTCAGCTGCTACGTACGTTTCAAACATATGCATTGATAACATAGGCCACCTATATTAAAGCAAGCAGGAGTATTTTTCCAAGGGGTCACTAGGTTGGGCTGCTTACGCAAGATTGACTGACATTTGAACCTGAGGCAACCTAATTACTCTGTCTTCTTTAAATAAAGAAAAATAAAATGGGGTCCAAATTTCTTCTTTCGCAAGAAAAATAAAAGCAAATGGACAGAAAGTTTAAAGATTTTCCCCTAAAATAACGGCGTGACTGTATATGTGGATTTTTGCTTAACCCTATTTTTGTTTCAGGATAATATCTTTTCCTGTGCTTTCTTCACGGCGCTTAAACTCTCAATCTACCATCCCCCATGCCAGAGCATTAACTTAAAAAAGAAGAAACTCTAAAATTACTACTACATGAAATAAGTAATTTTCTGTTTTTATATTGTATATTTTCCTTGACTAGATTCTTTTCTTATTCCTCTGTCATATGTTATTCGTTAGGATACTCTGAATTTTTGTTATATCTACCTTGCTTAGTTTAGGTCTTTTTTCTGTTCTGCCGCATTCGCCTTTTTTAAATTTTGGGAGGAGGTACTGTCTTAATGGCTCTTTTTACCTGGAAAACCTTATAAGTGGCACCCTACTAGGCTTCGGAGAGGTCATGTCGTAACGACCTTTGTATTTCTCTCGTCATAAATTTTACTTTTGACATTTAAAGTTTCGAAAACCAACCAACTTCAGAAAAATGTATGTATTTGAATCTTCATTATCTTTGACTGAACTGCGGTTAGAAAATCATTTTCATTTTCAGTTGAATTGAAATTAGATTTTTATGAAGGTAAAAGTAGTTGTTGAAATCTCGTAAATTTAAAAAGCGTGTTTTAAAAATATTCAAAATATTTCTGATTACAAACTACAAATTTCTTCAAAATTAGATCCAGGTGTTTCAGAAATTAAAATCGGCATGATTCAATTTTAAGCATTAATTTTTGACTTGATTACCATTAAAGGAGTTGAAGTTTGAAATGCATTTTTCTGAAGTTGGTTGGTTTTCGAAACTTTAAATGTTAAAAGTAAAATTTATGGGGAGAGAAATACTAAGGTCATTACGACATGACCTCTCCGAATTTAGTTCTTTAAAATTTCTTCAACCTGCCTTGTAGGGTGCCACTTATAAGCGTAAAGAGTCACTAAGTCAGTTCCTCCCCACAAAATTTGCAACAGTCCTGCATTCTGTCAGTGCGAATACATATATTTTTGATTTTGGTTTTTCGCTGGAGCTCAAAATTTGATCGCAGGGAGACGAGCGAGCGATTTATATGCTAAGCTTTACTGTTGGCATTTATTTGTTGGTTGTGTTAAGCATGATTTTGAAAAATTATTCGGTTTTAAGAAAAGACAATTATCACTTTTCGCAATTTCGTTAGAATTTAATTGAGCTATACTCGTTTTGATCTTTGGCAATAAAGTTAGGTTTTGAAAATTTATGCTCAGCCGTTTAGAAAAGGCCGTACTTCTTATGTTATTTTCAGTGTTAATTGGGCACAGCAGTTAATTTGATTGTTTGGATCCGCTATAATGTGGGTGTTTGTGGTTTTATCTGTGAGTGTAGATTTGCTGTTTTATATTCTTAGAGGCTAAAGGGAGTAATCTTCTTTCAATGTGAGAAGTTTTTCTTTTTTTATTATCTCCTGCAAATTCGCCAGTCGAAGTCAAGCCAAAATGCGAACAAGTTTGATGTAAAACGTAGAAGTGTAACTCCCAGTTTCTTTTTTAAGTCCTGCAATTTCCGACTTCGAAATGCTACCATTTATCTTGTACATTTGCTGTTTGTTTTCTTATGTGAGCATCTAGATGGCGCTGTAAAATGTGTTCGGTTTAGGTGCTTTCATACAGAGAACTTCACTCAACTTGAATTTAGGAAATTAACAATTAGCAATTAGTGAGATCTTTTCCACAATCCCTCCGTCAATAAGAACTGCTTGGATTAGGAGTTATTGGGTGATCCAAATGCGTTCATATTTTGGGAAGGTGTTACCTGAGGCTCAGCAATTTCAGAAATTTAAAAAGTAAAAAGTTTTTTAAAATTTTTTAAATTTTTTAATTTCAAAATTTTTGAAATTTTTAAAATTTTTCGGTAGAAGCTGAGCATTTTGTTTTCTTGCACCTTCTTCTATATATGAATGTGTGTGTGAGAATGTGTGCACACACACACATACATATTTATTTTATATATACATACATACATATCTGTAATTCTGGTAAAAGTTTGGGCGTCGGGCTCATGTTTGGCTAAGCGTACGCTGGCACATGTCCAACCTAAGTTACTTGCGCTATTGAAATTTTTCGTTTTTCCCAAGAAAATGATAATTGAAGGAAAATTTTAAAAACTTTGACCCTCTCAAATAACGGCATGGTTGTAGCTTTAGTTAAGGGATTAGAAGCTGTCAAAAGTTTTTACAATTTATGCATTTTTCACTTCAGGTAAGGTTCTACCTTATTGTTGTAATGTATTTTCTGTCGCTTTGGGTCCCCCTTGGAAATTTTGTATAACGAGAATATATACGTCGTAGGTAAATATGAAATTCAGAAAAATGTCATTATTCCCGAGCACTTGCTGGGTAAAAATGATATTTCACTTCACCTCTAGAGAAACTTGTTATGGATAAAGATATACGCATTTTACTGAAGTGCTACTAGAGAAACAAGAGAAACCAGTTACTTAGTTGCCTTAGCAAAACATAAAGTAATAAAAGTAAACCAAAAATTTGAAGAGTTACCCGATAGTGGAATTGGAATTTGTAGCCATTCTCGAAAGTAGCAAAATCAAGACAGAAATATGCAGTAGAAATCAAAATGAGGGAAAGACAAAGCAAGCGCGTACCTAGAAAATTAATAAGAATAAAACATAATAAAAGTAATTAAGATATATATATGTGCAATTACATAAAACATAGAGGGAAGGAGGGAATGTTTTAGTACAGGTTTTGTGACTTGTTTTAAACAGATATTGTTGGATGGGGTAGCGATGGGATTAGAATAATATGTATGTCATAACAATTTATCAGAGTCTTTCGGCCCTAATCTCTCAGGCCCTGACCAATTATAATATAAAAATATAAGGGTGAGGCCAAAGGGAGTTTGGCCAGAGCTGGATTAGGACCCAATATACTCATCATCAGAGGGATCCAATAGGTTTAGTAAAATTATTATATAAAAAATGTTTTTAATTCTACTGGTTGGGCCAAGCCTCCTATGAGACCAGAGTATAGAGAGTCATAATCCATCTCTTTAGTAGTGCAAGAATTGTATAAAGGAACGATTTCAAGGTGGATACAAGTTTGAGAAGCGAGTAAGTATAGTGCTGAGTGTATAAGGTGAGTGGTGTCATTCAATAGGTGAGGTCAGCAGTTTCCACGTGAGTTAATTAGAAGTGATATGGGTAAGTTGACTAATAGTGACTAGGTGCTTATAGTGATGGTCCAATTATAGTATAAGTAATGCATTAGGGAAAGTATAAAACAGTGGGAATCTCGCTGTTGATGTACGGCTTAAGAATTATTAAGGATGTTTGGGAACGTAAAGATGTTGTGGGAGTGTAGTTATGATTTCTTGGAGGGGGATGTAGAATTATAATTTACAACAGGGTAGTGGTGTAGTTCGAATCGCAATATCCGATATTTGCGTATGTTGGAATGAAAAAAGAAGTTGCAGTCCGAATCACAAGGAGGGATGCAGCTTAAATTACAATAAGCTTGAGCTTAGTACTGCAAATAGATATGAGCGTGGATCACGTCGTGATTTATAATAGATTAAAGTAGCTCGAATTGGAGGGGCCGAAGCCCAAATTACTGGGGGCCGGAGCCCAAATTACAAAGGGTCCGAAGCCCAAACTACAAGGGGGCCGAAGCCGAAATTACAACTGGACTATAGCTCAAAGTTTCTGTATAAGAGTCGAGTGGTAACATGAAGAATTTAGATATTCTGTCAAAATTGTATTTGGCACGGTCATATATATTTCATCTGGATGCTCAAATCTTTGTGACATTTGGTAAGCGAAGCAAAGATCAGTTATGAGAAACTTTTTGAAATATTTTTGCGGAATAATAACACATTTTTATCGAAATTTTGAAGGACGAAGTTACGCATAAGTCTGAGTTAATCTAGTTCAGTTCATATACGACAATTCACATTCAATGCATATATAATAGCTATAGAACCATCAAGTAACACAGTGACTATATAAGACAAATTATTTCAGGAACTAATGTTTACTGGCGATTAGCGAAATTAATACAATGCTATTAGTGAAGAAAATTTTAAACAAAGTCGGTAAAACATTACAAGTAAGTACTTTCAAACAGAATTAATAGACCGGGTTTCCAGTCGATAAATAAGAAATTATTCCAAATGTTCCGGATTATCCGAAGTACTGGTAGCGCAGGTGCCAGCAGTAGAGGTATCCATATGGGTCGACTGAGACGTAGATTGGCGGGGGACGTTGGGAGACACTGGTTGAGAGGTAAGATTGGGTGGATGTTCCCAGCATTTGAGGCGACGGACAAATGGACGGGTGAGATTATTCAGTTCATCTGGTAGAGAATCTACGCTATAGGAACCAGAATTGGTCTGCAGATATGGTTTGCCAAATTTTCCAGTCCAGAAAGTACAAATAACATGTTTGAATATACGAATGTATACATGTATATACATATATACATATTATATAATAAACATCAGTAAATACATACTACGAGCTAATAGTATATATCCCGTTATACATTGTATTAGTAGTCGATTGATTGAAATCAAAATGAGATTCTATGCTGATCAGTTTGGTGAGATTCAGAGTCTAGAAGTGAGTTTAATGCCATAATTTAATAAGTAGATGTAGGGTAGGTAAAAGTGCACTTAGGAGGTTGTATATTATCTACCTTAATAATTCCTTCTTTAGCTTGCAAAATATTAGCATTTCTGGCGTTGTACAGGATGAATTCTAGATGTTTGCGCTCAGCGTCCAGAGCTGGGGCAAACTGCCTTCGTAACCTGATATGGTTTGAATGACATTTAAGAACTAAAGAGGAGAGATGTAATTATGAATTAGGACAATAACACTACAATCTTTTACATTACATGACAGTATAATGACCAACGTCATCGGACCCTTGACCTTAATTGTTGCACAATTGCTTCGATTAAACCATTTTGTATATAATTTTAGTGCGTTTATGTCAGTTTTTATTAGTGTTTATTAATGTGTTTTCGCACATTTTCTTAGAAAAACACACCTAAAACCACACCAAAATTTTGATTTCAGAATCAAAATTTTATTAATTTCGTCAAAAGTTTTAAACTGCAAAAGACGTTTTGGAAAAATTTCTTGCGCTTCTATCTTGCTTATACAATCCTGTCAATCCTCTCCGAGTGTGGGCTACCGGTATGAGCTATATAGGATTTTAATAACCTATCTGGACAATCTGCCTTCGAGGGTGTATTATTGTTGATCTAAAGTTGAGCAAATAATATGACTTTCCATGTAATGAGACTCTCCAATTCATGATTCAATCTCTTAAGGGTTTGGTATGTGTGTATGTGTATGTGTGCAGTGAACTTTAAAACGGTTTTAACTTTTTCAATGTTTGTTTAGACCGTCGATCTTTAAGCACGATTTCTCAAAATATTATACACAATTTCTCAGTAAAAAATAACTGTTTACCATAGCACTCTTCAGTGGAATGTTCTTAAATGTCATTCAAACCATATCAGGCTTCTCTAGTAGCACTTCAGTAAAATGTGAAAATCTTTGTCCGTAATAAGATTCTCTAGAGAGAAGTGAAAGTGAAATATGACTTTTACCTAGCAAGCGGCAGAGAATTATGACATTTCTTTGAATTTCATATTTTACCTACGACACATACATTTAACAACAAATGATTGTAGAGACTGGACTCAGTGATAATAAGCTGTAAATTGCCTTAGGCAAAATTATTAATAATCCTCGAGCTAACGTAGCTAATTGTTGTTTGTTTGCAAACGGTTAATACAAAAATGAGGAACTAATTAGATTGGACTGAGTCAGAGTGAATGCTTTATAAAGTTGATCTGTCGCTAAGAAGTGAGTAATTACCTAAGTTTTGCTTGTTTTGTTGGCTCGGTGCTCAATTTAATGCTGGAGAATTGTTACTAAATTTAGTTACAGTCTGAGCACAGGCAGGTGCTTGCCCATAGATATACCAGAGAGTCCTTGCGTGCAAGTGTGTGGGGAATAGGCACTCTAATAAGCATGCAATATGCAGCCTTTCAGAATTGCTTTGAAATTATGTGTTGTTATTTGGTACCTTTGGTTATTTTCAAGGTTTTGTAAAGACTTCTTAAGCTTGTCTTGTCTTGTCTCGTTTACCCCCCCCCAGTACTCAAAATCCTTTAAACTTGACCAAATGAGCTAAAATTTGGTGTGGGTATGTTTTCGACCACGCTGAGTTCAAATATCGCAAAATTTTTCGATTTCGCGAAATTCGAACTTTTTCGATTTCTAAGGGGGGACCAAGGGAAACAGAAAAATTTTTTGTCTTCGATTTTGCTGAAAAGATGTATATAGGGGTTTTCTGTATATTTTCTGTTTTCTGTTTTCTGTATGTATATAGCTAAAGCTTTAAGTTTAAGATGTAAGCTTATACTGAGCGAACGGAAAGCTGAATCGAAAAACGGACTTCAGATTCGTGTTCTACGACCCCGAAAACCCCTATATACATCTTTTCAGCAAAATCGAAGACAAAAACTTTTTCTGTTTCCCTTGGTCCCCCCTTAGAAATCGAAAAATTTCGAATTTCGCGAAATCGAAAAATTTTGCGATATTTGAACTCAGCGAGGTCGCAAACATACCCACACCAAATTTTAGCTCATTTGCTCAAGTTTTAAGGATTTTGAGTACTGGGGGGGGGGTAAACGAGACAAGACCCAGAATTCTTTAATTTGGTTACGTTTCTTCTGTGTGAAGTCTTTGACTTTAGTTCTCTAAGTCTTAATTAGAAAATTAGAAAATTAGTTTGGCTACTTCAAAAAGAGGATTTGTTCCGAATATCGGTCACTTCTCTGTTTCCATCTTCTGGAATCAACTTCTACGGAAGTTCATGCACCTTGAAGGTGAGCGTTTAGTTTCAAGGTGGGAGTGGATCCCGATGGTTATCAATTTATTCATGATTTTAAAATTTCTGTTTGCTGGGAATAAAGGCTGAATTCTTTGGGTAACCAATCATTTGCTCATAGTTCATGTGTTCGTATTTCGTTTGTTCCTAATTCATGTGTTCCTATCTCATCTTATATTATCGTATGTCATAATGAAAATGTGAATCATTTGTTC
The DNA here is from genome assembly GCA_030248195.1 of Trissonchulus latispiculum. Taxonomy (NCBI): domain Eukaryota; kingdom Metazoa; phylum Nematoda; class Enoplea; order Enoplida; family Ironidae; genus Trissonchulus; species Trissonchulus latispiculum. Next base: position 8 of record JASAND010027628.1, on the reverse strand, counting down.
GTAAATTT
>JASAND010027627.1:0-21674 GCA_030248195.1 Trissonchulus latispiculum | reverse complement strand
CGTTCTGTCCATTTCTCTCAAGCCACAATGTTAACATGTTATGTCTATTCATTCGTTTTTTCTTTAATATGATGACCTGATGATCTTTAAGAAGGCCACTTCAGACGCCAATATGAGGCTCGTTGTAGGACAGGCTCATATGTTAAGCCGTTGCAACTTCTTTTCCTAAATATACAACCTCAATGCCACTCATATGCATTTTACATTCTAGTTTCCGTGTTTGTACAACCTGTCTGAGAGTACTCAAATGTATTTTACATGTGACGAAGGAGCATTTTTGGTTCTTGTTTTCCATTCTTTTACTATATATGCATGTTAAACCAACATGGAGTAGCTTCTGAACACCATGCTAAAGCACATATATATTGGTATTTGACACTTTTGAAAATTTCATTTTTGACTGAAAATCGCCTAGAAAACGTCAATAGCATTTTCAGCACATACTTTGAGCATGTAATTTGGTTTATCAGCAGCTCAGCTTCACTTAGGCTTTTCATTTCTGGTACCAAATTTGACCACTTTTTACATCGAAAAACGTTTAAACTTTCATCACATCATATTAGACACTTTATACGTATCTCTACATTATACCAAATATTTGGAAATATTTGACAGTTCTATGACAAAAGTTGCTCACCCACTTACGGCTTTACCTTGGTACCAAATTTGACCACTTTTTTGAAAATTTCGACCTGACTCTTCCACAGCTCCGCGCGTTGTACAAGTGGATCACTGAAATGAGTTTCGCGCAATTGTTTCCCATAGAGAAAGTTTTGAGAGTTTGGGGTACACGACGACACTTCCAGATCTAGATGAGTCGGTCGGCAACAAAAACAGTAGTGGCCCCCTATAGAGCGGCAAGTGTACGGGCCCCTTGCGGTTGCCGACATGAAAGTGGGAATAGCCCAGGTCGTCAAAATTGAGAGAATCGATCTCCGCCTTGTATTCAGTCGCAGCGAAAATTGGGTCAACTTTGTATTGTTCAAAATTACGCCAGGCCGGAAGCGCTGGAACGACCCCGACTTGTGCGTACTGTCTCATTCCCAGCGCCTTTTGAAGCTTTGTCATTTTAACGCGCTCTTCGTTTCCGACCCGCCCCCCCGCCAAAAAATTTTTCCGGTTTGGCATGTTTGCCGAGCTCGCCGGTTTGCTGCAATTCCAAGAAGAAGAGTGAAAATTACAGTGCGGAATTTTTCTATCTGTCAAGAGCGCGCCGCTACAAACCTCGCCGCGGGAGAACCGCCACCTCCCGCAAATTTGGCGCAACGGAAAAGTGGTACGGGGATGCGACACATATTAAACTCGCCAATTTTTTTGCGCATCATAATTCGCGCATTTTTGCTCCGCGCAGCTTCTGCAGCCTTGCCGCAGACGAACAGTTCTATTCTACAGTACGCGACCCCCTCGATATATTCGAACACCGGTGTTCTGAAAGTTCTCGGGTTACTGCGAAAGTCAGGTCACGGAAATTCAAAGACGACTAATCTTGCCAATGCACATAATCATTAATTTTTAAGTTTCGTAATTACTTATCATTGACGTTTACACTTACAGTTTTCAGCTGATATTAAGGCTGTATGTACGTCTGTGAAAAGTTTCACGTCCTTCAGTTGCAGTAGCGCCTCCATTCGATTGATCTACAAATTCTGTGAATACAGTAACCGAACATTAAAAATTGATTAGGAATTGCAAACGCCCAACTTAGTGTTACCACGACCAAAACAGTTGGTATTTCTACTAAAAATGTTAGTTGAAAAAATCGGGTCTCCAAAACTGCTCCAAAGATCGCTTGCTCACAGCGGTGAAATTACAATGTTGGAACATTCCCGCTGCATCATTAAATAACACAAGCCTATTTTAGATTGACGTTTTCATTAACAATGTTGCTTCGGATATTCAAACATCGCATGCCAACTCGGTACCCGGTTCTCGTAATTTCGGGTTACCAACAAAATAAAGCTTTTCTATGAGGCGAAATCACATTTTGCAACTACACATGCAAAAGGTGGTAGCGCAGTGAGCTCCAGCACGTGCTTACTGATTGGCCATCCCGAAAAGTTGTGGTTTATCAAATGTTGACTACATCTCGTGTAAGTAGCCGTCAGTTTTCACGAACACTGATTCCTACTACTACACACAATGGTATCTCATTTCACGACCAGTTATGATAGAATCGGCACGGACCCGTCTCTGCAGCAGTGGGTATAGGCAGCAGGGGAAATCGAACCTGGAACTGCTGAATCCTTAATCAAACGCCTTAACCACGTTCAGCATGCGTTTGCAACTACCGTATTAACTAACTTTAACAAGTAACAAAACTCGTTGGCACAAAGCGGATGTAGTGCCAAGTCTTGTCGATCCCAAATTCCGGCGTTCACTTAGGGCTTTCAGATACCAAATTTACCACTTTTTGAAAAATTTTTGGCTTTGACTAAAACAATGCGGTCTCACCAATACCTATAGCCACTTTAAAAATGCAGTTTGCTGCTCAGCCATTTAGGGCTTTCATTGACTCCAAATTTTACCACTTTTGAAAAATTTCTCCAAAATCGCCTTAGTCTCACTACCCCACCACAAGACCTCACTTTGGGTATGCTGTCTCAGCAGCTCAGCTCAAATTTCGGGCTTTCAGCTTGATATCAAATTTTACCACTTTTTGAAAAAATTTTATTTTTGACCCAAAATCTAATCCCGTCTCCACCCCGCCAATTGGGTACAGTTCTCGACAAAAGTTGCTCAGCTCATAGGGCTTCATTTCCAACAAATTTGACCACTTTTGAGAAACTTTGACTGACCCTTCGTTGTGGAACCAGTCTACAAATATCAACGAGACACAGGTTTATAGACAAGTTTGAGAGGCCAGGTAGAGCCTACATGGATCTCCAGGAGGGTTTCCGACTTACCTCCACGGTAGGAACAATCAAATACGGGTCGGACGCAAAACGGATAACTCGGCCGAGTTGGCATCACAGGTTTATAGACAAAGTTTTGAGAGGCCAGGTACTACTATGGACCTCCAGGTTCTCCCGACGGCAAAAGCATCAACCTGCTAGATGGGTGGGTCTCGAGGCGGACTGACTTTCGTGCCAGCCATGGAAGACCTAGCTGTCAGATAGCGAGAAATTTCGATTTCCGAGTTGCCATCTTGACCACCGTGGTCGCGATAGAGAAACGCCTGGACCGCCAGTTGTTCAATATATGTACTCTCTCTTTAGTGAAATCGTCTGTCTCGATGACTAGCGGTCACTTTTCACTTTTAGAAAGACGCGCTGTGCGTAGCTCGCGGGAAAAAAAAGCGTATTCTGCTCCTTCTAGAAGTGGCATGTGCTCATTACGGTAGATCTGCGAAAGCGGCGAACATTACGGCACACAACAACAGGAGAAACCGGAAAAATCGCTCCATATGCACTAAAACGGTAATACACACATACTAAACTCGATAATTTGGCGCACGGTGCTCCGCGCGCATCTGCGATAGCAGCTTCTGCGCAGCTTACACTGCCCCAGCCAATTTCATATTATGGCCGCCGCCGCGGACCCTATTACTTGGAATTTCAAAGTACTGAAAAACCGCAAGTATATCGAATAATTACTATAATTTCGAGATGTTTACAGTTGGTCTCACTGCTGATAGAGTCATCCGATTCAGAAGACGTCTGACGTTTCGAAACTGTCAACGCAGAGAGAGAGACTACCTGTATTCCCGCACAAGCAACTTTGCTAATTTTTGAAAAAATCTTGCGTCGTTCAACGACAATCGGCCGGGCTTATCTCGGCAAAACACAAAATCGGAATTTTCGGAAAAAATTAATTTAAGCTTTAGATTTGTTCACATTTTTGGATAATCCATGAAACTGGAGTCTTCCTTCGTACTCGACCAGAATGCGTAGTCAGGTCTCATTCTGATTCAAAACTGAAAAAAACAAGGCAAATGCGCGTCTTAAATTTTTCAACGCAAAGATGACAGCCAATGTGGTCGGACAAAATTTACCCCTTCATCGCCACCTTCCGCAAAGATAGACATCTTTCTCCCGAAAGTCGTCTCAAAAAGTTTGGGAAGTTTTTCGGCAATTGGCAACTGAAAGTTATTACAGTAGAAGTCAAGAGTACACAGACGCAACTCTGAAAACATGCCAGAGCAATTTTAGAGAACTCATCGTCACAGAAAAGAACTCGTTGCTCTGGATGTGTCAATTCCTGAAGGAGACTTGGAAAATAATTACGATTCCCTGTAGTAACTGTGGTGAAAGCAAAAGTTGACCGCCACGTCGTGGACCAAAATCGCCTTCAGAACAGTCTCCAAATGTCTCTGCAATATTCGGTAGCAACTCACCGTGCTTCAGCATCGTACTGTAGCAGCAGCCAAGCTTACCATTACCGTACAAACGCCGAGATGGACTAAAAATTCAATACTGTGGAACAAAAGTGTTATATTAAAACTTCTGGCCTGAATCTAAACTGAAATATAATATCGCAAAAAATTAGCTTTTTCTATCAGGAAGAAAAACGATCACGTGAACTTTAAAGGGCTCTCCTCCAATATGTGCAAAATCCAGTGGTTTTCAGGCAATTTTCCCAGTTTGCCAACATTTTTCTCGCCTACGCAAGAGCTGGGACAAGACAAACAAAAAAAAACAGAATGCAAAGCCAAATTTAAAAACTAGTAGCATTACAATCAGCGGGTACGAAAATTTTCAGGCGGAAGGTCGGGGGGGGGGGGGGGGTAAATTTCATTTTTTGCGCAATAGTGTGCACGCTACATATGCTGCACTTCCCCGTTAATATGTTTTCTAACAAGTACATATATATATACATATTTCTGGGCGCTGTTGTGTCGAAAGTGGTATATCGCAAAAAACCCAAAAATTTTTGGGGCGGAAAGTTGAGAAATTTTTGAATTTTGCCGCTAAAAAGCTGCTGAAACATTGAATTTTTGCATTGTATTATCAGTTCCCAAACTAAATTTTGCTACCTATTTACAATTTTTACAATTTCGTGGTCAAGGGTACACTACATGTGCCCATTTGGAACAGGGTATTCTAGCATATCCATTCTCGATGTACAGTATCATGTTTGGAATAAATGCAAGACAACAGAACTACAAAAGCAGGTAAACTAAGGTGGCAGCAAACTAGCAGAGGTCTTCCAGTGCACAAGCAAACGGGGTCTAAAGGATTCCCCTGTAGAGAAAAGGTTTCGCCATTGCTATTGGAAATGTTTAATTTTTTTACATGATTTATCAATTGTCTAACAACATTCTGCACCTTTAGTTTAGCAGTTTTCTACGTTTGTCGTCTTGTCCGAAAACTATTAGGATGCTCCCATTAAGAACTCGCGTATCCTGATATATCAAATCAATATGCCGAAGCTGCATGTTGGGATCAACGTATTTAACAGCAAAACCGGCAAGTAAATATATGTACAAAAGTTTAATGAAAAATAATAATTTGATAATGTAAATAGCCAAAATTCGCGCCGAGCTCCGCGCAAAAATTTTACGGTGTAGTAGGACAATGTTGAGCGCCATTTTTGAGCATTGTGCATGTTTTTAACACATTAAACGCCTGCGCTCCGCGGGCGTAAAATTTTTTCATTTGCCCGGGGCAAAAGCCATTGTTTGGGAGTACACCCCGCCCGCCAATCCCGTATCTACGCTTGCGGCCACAATGTACATCCGTCAAAGTGTCTGATATCTCATTTTCACGTCCAAATGAAGCGACTCTTCTCCGACCATTTCAGTTCCGGTTTGCCGATCGCTCTTTTTGCACCAGGATCCAATCAACTGATGCTCTTCGTCGTCGTCAAGGTGAAACCGGACAAGTTCTCCGCCAGAGGCAGAGGCGGAAATTTCGGAGCTCGCCGGTGGCACGGAAGAATTCCCGCCAATTCCCGGCATTTTTGTCGATTTGCAGGAGTATTAAAAACCTGAGCCGGTCGCTGACGCTTCTTGCCAAATCGATGCAGCTCCGTGTACGAGTTTATAATAAAGTGGGTCAGCATACTGACTCACTGACCGTATACTTGGTCCAATAGTCACGGGATTTCGCCGCTTTTTCACTAAAAATTGGGACAGCCTCGGGCTGCGCTCCCGGTAATCAAATCCAAAGTTGAGAATTTTCTACTGTCTGTAATCAGCCAAAAGCCGAATTTTCAGAATTTTCTACTGTTTTTGGCTACAATTTTGCAAAAATTGAAGTAATCACTTAGCCGGACGACCATAATGCTTGTACCAGATTTCTATCGCTCATTTCTTAAAAATTTGAACTACTCTCTGCCTTCTTCCTGTCTGCGTATTCCCAATATATAAATCCGTGTAGTCACCAAAATAGCATTAGGTTTAAAGCAGCTGCGATCGAAGTCTTCAAATTTGAAAATTTCTAAAACAAGTTTGTCAAAGCCATATGGACTGGAGACTATTTCAGCAACATTGGTTTCACCAACAAGATTAGTTCAAGTTCTTTACCAAAATTGCTGATAGTTAGCCATATTTCAGTCTCCATTTTAATACACCGTAGTTTGTCACACAGTAAGTCAAATTTTGGCAATAAAACGTCAGCGGTATAAACTTACGTAGACGGTGGATCAGGAAAATTTTGATAATGGTCAAGACCATGTGATAACGCTATTTCCAGGAAAATCAACATTGTTGGTGTACTGTAGTCTGCATCTAATTATCGACGAGTCTACTAAACTTGACGTGTACAAAACTGCACATCTTGCCTAAAAATATTTTTTAAGCTCAATTTTCTCACAAATTTGTCTACGCCACCAAATTTATAGTTGTTTGAAGGTGTGATATTTCTCATTTTTTGATACCACAAACTATTAATTTGTTCATTAACTTGTCTTTCCATTTATTGTTGTATGGAAGGATATTCTTAGCATGCAGTTTATAAGAACTTGAGGCAAAAGCTTAAGGGCTGGATGGGTGTCCATAGCTACTGTGGTATGATTTGCTGTGTTTATAAAGCTTCTTATGATTTACACTTACATCTCTCGGATACCTATTTACATGTACTTGTCTGTAATGTTGTGCAGTCCATACAATAAATATAGATATCAGTTTTTCATACAAGTGCCAAAGCACGGGGTGGCTGAGGTGACACGTTCAAGTTTGGCAGTATGCTTACAGTATGCTGAGAGTCCTCGAGCACCGAGTCTCGGTGTCTTCCTATTCTATTTAAAGGAGAGGGTTGAACCCACATTTGGCAGAAGTATTCTGCTGAAATTTCATCTGTAGGTAGGTCAGCTTTTACAGGTAGATTGACTACCGGAAACGTTGGTCAGTGCTGTAGGTACCGGTTTGACCTTTCTGTCAAATTTACCAATGACCAGCTGCCAGTGACCTGGCATACTGTGGCCGGTTCAGGTCGTTGCTCATCTCAGTTTCATAACTGTCTGTCTGTTTTGGATAGTCATTTATCATCAATCTAGAAAAATTTGTTGAAACACATCCAATTTCTCAGGGCATAAGCAACTGCTTTGCTTCCATGTCATGAGGTATGCATTTTCCCATTCTAAAATCCAACCTTGGCTCAGTCTGCCAATACTACACTCAATCCATTAAAAAATCAATCTTAATAAATCACTGATGAAGAGTTTATCCAGTCAAAGTCACATGAATGTAGAAAAGCAAAACAAAACCTATAAATTAAAAGTCGATATGAAAACAGTTGGTTGTTACAACACAAAGATGCCAGCTTCTCGTTCCTCCGACTTTCAACAACATAATATCACATTAACATTCAATACTACTGTAAAGTTGAATTGTGGCAAGTGTACAGTAACTGAAGCAGCAACCCACAATGTATAAGCGTGTGTGAATGTGGAGTACTTCCTTCATAGAATTTCAAAGCTTTTCAGTTCTGAATTTATTGATCTTAGCTTATAGAATTTCACAGTTGGAATACGATAAAGATGGGAAAGTTCTAAAAATTTTGCCCTAATACAATGTCTACATTGACAAGCATATGTTCAACACATACTTGACAAACATAGTATTATAACCAATAGCAAAAGAAATATACAAGGTAATAGCACTACCACACCAACAGAACATAACAGCTAAGCATATAAAAACACCTATGGAAGCAGAGAAGTGGACCGGTGTTGGACTTGGCTCGAGTGTTTGCTATAAGTTTGTCCATAGTTTGCTCAAAATAATTGTTGTCCGTGGAGTTGTCGACTAAGAACTATGCATAGTTCACCAAATAATACATTTGGACAACTGAATAGACTTTTCATGGCCTAATTTTGAAAACGATAAAAGTACATGGAACTGCACAACGGCCAGTCTAAGAGCAGAGTCCGGAAGCTTCATATGAATCGCTTCTCTAAATAGAGGGTGTCCATTTTGGTACTGTAGTCTCCGAAATGTTCTGAAAGTTTTCAAAATTTGAAAAGTCAAATCGAGATGATTTAATTCTACTCCATCTTTTCACGGCCGAAAAGCATTTTTCCAAAAAGTAACTTTCTTTTTTACAAAAAATGTAGCGGTATTATAGCATGTTTAGGCCAAATTTTCAATTTCAGCCATGCAATGGGGCCTTGTTAGCTGCTTCCCAAGAGCAACCAAGCCCATAACTTCTTATTACACACATATAAGCCTATTGCCATCTACACTCGGCTTAAAATACAGAAAAGCAATTTTTTATACAAGGTACCATATTGCACATGTACATATAATGAAAGTTCGTCGGGTTGGAATATGCCCCAGCATTGTAAATATATATACGGTACAAGAAGCGTGCTGGAAAGTTTAACAACATGGTACGGTATGTAATTACTTTGCAGTTTTGGTATAAATATAGTATTCAATACTGTAACACAGTATTGCGATTTTCCGTATAAAAACAAAAAGGCACTACTCTGGTTTTGAAATTAAATTCCGTAAATTAATTTTCATAAAACAGTAGCGGTACATTTTCCAATGTTTGCCTTGATTTTACCTCACAATCTGATAAACTTTGAAGTTTCCAGAACGTAAGACGCATATTAAATACAACACACAATGAAATCAGTGATCTACTTGAACGATAGAAACCAAAATCCAGCTATCTGCTACAAACCACATTATACTATTGCTCCTGACAGCCCCCTGACAGAGTGCGGTCACAGTAGCGGTATGTTAAATTTTTTTTAAATTTTCTCCGTTTTGGCAGTCACCAAATGAAGAAGTAAAATGTTTGATAACATTAAGAACACTTAACAAGGTCTCAAAGATTTTCCTTCCTATCGAAGAGGCACGCCCCCCCTCCTAATCTTTTTGTAATGTTCCCAAGTTGTGCACATACGGTAAAGCGGCCGAATTGAAAAAAATTCGACAACACAAAACAATGAGGCTAATTTTTGCTTGTAATTTAACGTAGTTTGTAGAAACGGATTATTCAACCCATACTGTAGTATGTACAGTGATTCAAGTAGAGACTGGTGGGCACAACAAAAGCAACAAAAACAAAAACGTCAAAACAGTACATAATATCTAATAAATAAATATCAAAACAAAAAGTTGTACAAACTGTACAGTTAAGTTTCCAACAAGTTAACAATTATACAAGAGTTTCCACAACATCGGGTCTCAATGTTCATGCGTACCGGATAGCTTTTCATGCTCGATGCTTCTATTGAGTTTTTTGTCAATTTTTGCGTGTACTGATATCAGCTATCAAACTGCTATTTGTATTTATGCCGAAAGTTCTTGGTAAAATATTGTCAAAATTGATAATTTTTTTCAAAAATTGACAAATTTTTTATTGCCAAAAGGTACCGAAATACGTCTAGTGTTTTTTGCCAAAAAGTGCAATGACATACTTTTTCGAAAGAGCAAAATTTTGCTTAAACGCGCGCGCACCAGTGTTTTTTTGCTCAAAACGCGTGTAATTACACACTTTTTTTCTGAAAATAGCAAAAAAATTTTTTGGCGACTGTGTAACGCCACACCAAAATTTTTTGACAAATTTTGCTCTTCCAATCGCCCACATTTAAATTTCCACATTTGGTGCCGTTTTTAGGGGCGAAGCCGCCCAGAAACGGTAAATATGTGGAAACAAATGAATGAGCATTGGAAAAAGTTCCGACCATTTGGTAAAATTTGTCCAAAATTTTGGTGTAACGTTACACAGTCGCCAAAATTTTTTTGCTATTTTCCAGAAAAAAGTGTGTAATTACACGCGTTTTGAGCAAAAAAAAACACTGGTGCGCACGCGTGCGCACAAGCCCAAAATTTTTTGCTCTTTTCAGAAAAAAGTATGTCATTGCGCACTTTTTTGAGCAAAAACACTAGGCATCAGTATTTCAGTTTGCTTTTTGCAATAAAAATTTGTCAATTTTTTGAAAAAATTATCAATTTTAACAATATTTTGCAGAACTCTCGGAAAATATATTATGTAATCTAGATAGCAGTTTGACTTTATGATAGCTGATCAGTACACACCGCAAAATTGACAAAAAATCAACTGTGTCGTTATTTTTGAATGAACTGATAACCGGCATCGGCATGAAAAATATCCGGTGCGCGCTACATGTAATGAGCATTGGAGTTGATGTTGTGGAGCTCTTGTATAATTGTTGGCTTGTTTGACTTAACTGTACAGTTTGTACAGCTTTTTTGTTTTATTTATTTATTTATTAGATATTATGTACTGTTTTGACGTTTTGTTTTTTGTTGCTTTGTTGTGCCCACCAGTGCTCTACCGGAATATCTCTACTTGAATCATATCAGAGCCATACTACCAATAAGGTTAGATAATCGTTTCTACAAACTACACGTTAAATTACAAGCAAATTAGCCTCATTGTTTTGTGTTGTCAATTTTTGAATGAATTTTTTCAATTGAATGTCAGAACTCCATTTTTATTTTCTATTTTTATGAATCAACCCTTTTATATATGTGCATAGCCAGGAACAGTAAGATAGGGTGAGGGGGGGGGGGCGTGCCCCTCTCCACAAAATAGGAAGATAAGGAAATCTTTTAAGGCCTTGTTGTAGTGTTCTTAATGTTATCAAACATTTTACTTCTTCGACACTGATTTCACACGACTGCACCAAACGGATTTAAATTGCACTTGAATTCTGTATCCTCTAATTGGCTGTAGCAGAAATTTAAAAAAATTTAACATGCCGCTGCGAGTTTTTGGGCCGCGCTATTCTAAAGGGCTGTCTAAAAGCTTGGGAACCCAATAATTGCATAATGTGGTTTGTAACTAGATAACTGGACCACACTGGTTTCTATCGTTCAAGTAGATCACTGGTTCATTGTGTGTTGTATTTAATATGCGTCTTACGTTCTGGAAACTTCAAGTTTATCAGATTGTAGTACTTTAAAATCAGGCAAACATTAGAGAAGAGAATAGGCTGCCACATTTGCCTGTTTTATGAAAATTAATTTACGGAATTTAGTTATTTCAAACACAAATTAGTCTGCCTATTTTATACGGAAAATCGCGTACGATTTGTTGTTTATGGTATTGGACTTACTATATTATACCGTACCGTAATTATGTATGCCATGTTGTTAAACTTTCCAGCTACTTCTGTTTATTTGTACATATATATATTTTTAATGCTGGGCATGATCTATTATTACGAACTTTCATTATATGTACATGTGCAATATGTTTTTATATATATAAAATTGCTTTTTCTGTATTTTAAGCAGTGTAGATGTAATAGGTATATGTGTGTAATAGATAAGAGGTTAACTGGGCTTATTCTAGGGATTTTTATCTTGGGAAGCGGCCTTCTTGGGCCCCATCCCAAAAGCCCGATGGCAAGGAATTGGGGGGCGAAAAGTTTGTATAAACATGCTATAAATACCGCTATTTTTCTAGCATACACTGTAAAAGTTGATTTTTATCGGAAAAATAGGCAGATGTAACGGTGAAAAGGTCAAAAATTGAGTAAAATATCTCCGGTGACGCCTAAAAATTTTTAAAATTTGGCTTTCAGAGCGAATTTTTCAGGGCAAAATTTGGTACCAAAACGGATACCCTCTGGTTTAGGGGGGGCATTTGGGGGAGTTCGCTTATGGGCTTCCCGCTAGAATAAGTCCGGATTAGTAAACTCTGCTCTTAGACCTCTGGCCCGTTGATACGGTTCCGCTCAAGCACTTATCGTTTTCAAAACTAGGCCATGAAAGCATAGCTGGAATGTTTGTAAGTCTGATTCAGTTGTCCAAATGTATTATTTGGTGAACTATGCATAGTTCTTAGTCGACAACTCCAAGTTATCTTACGGACAACAATTATTTTAACAAACTATGGATAAACTTATACTTAAGAACCTCGAATAAGTCTAATACCGGTCCGCTGCTCTTAGCTCCATAGGTGTTTTTATGCTCTTATCTGTTATGTTCTGTTGGTGGTAGTTAGCATATTACTAGTTAGCATAGTATAGTTTCTTTGCTGTGGAGTTTATGTACTGCTTAGTGTTTGTCCATGTATATGTGTTGGACGTTTAATTGCTTGTCCATGTATATGTTGGACGTGTATTAAATGGAAATTTTCTAGAACTTCCCATCTTTATCGTATTCCAACAATTATTTTGTGAAAATTCTATAAAAATAAGATCAATAAATCTATCCGTTCAGGGCAGAAAGCTTTGAAATTCTATGAAGGAGGAATACTCCGCATTCTCACCTGCTTAGTGTTTACTCCTTTTATTTATTACATTTATCAATTGGGTTGCTGTACTTCATTTTTCAGTTACTGTTACTGCGCACTTCACAATTCAACTTTACGGCTATTAGTATTGAATGTTGATAGTTGATATTATGTTGTTGAGAAGTCAGTTTTGAGAGCTTGTCTTGTGTTATGTGAAGATATGTTTTAACTGTTTTCTTATATCGGCTGGTATAGGTTTTGTTTTTGCTTCGCTTTCACCTGCGATCTATGTGATTTTGACTGAATAAACTTTTCTTCATCAGTGATTCATATTAAAGGTGATTTTTTAGTTGAGTGTAGTATTGACTTGAATTTGAATAGGTTGGATTTTAGAATGGGAGAATGCTATACCTCATGACGGCTTCAACAAAGCTTGGTTAAAATAGAATACTTATGCCCTGAGAATTGGATGTGTTTCAACAAATTTACGTTAATGATAAATAACTATCAAAACGAACAATTTATTTCTATAGTTATGAAACTGAGATGAATAACGACTGAACCGGCCACGGGCCAGGCCTATGCCGAATCACCCTGGCGGCCCGATTCAAGTGGCGGTCGGCCCAGTGAAGACCTGACAGGAAAGGTCAAAACCATAGAGCTACTTAATACAACTTCTGGACGCTTAAATGCTACGTTTCAATGAAGATGAGGTGAAATATGCACAACAAAAATTTGACCTACCCTACAAGGTGAAATTTCAGCAGAATACTTCTGCTAAATATGGGACGATGCTGTCGCCCGATTTTTCTCTCTCCCTAACCCTCTCCTTTAAATAGAATAGGAAGACTAAGACACGGAGCTCAGTCTTTTCGAGGGACTTCTCAGCGTACTGTAAGCATACTGTAAACTTGGCGATGTCGACCTCAGCCTATCTTTACGTGCTTTGCAACTTTGCTTGTATGAAAAACTGATATGTATATTTGTTGTATGGACGCTACTTGGCATTACAGACAAAAATTTACATGTAAAGTAGATTATCGAAGTGCAGCGTGTAAGTGTAAATCATAGAAGCATAAACCACAGCAAATCATACCGAAGTTCACCAGTCTTACTTTGCTTATATATGGACACCATCAGCCTATCTTAAGCTGCCTCAAAGTTCTTATAAAATACATGCTAAATTAACTATCCTTCCATACAACAATAAATGGAAAGATTTTGTCATAAGTTAATGAACAAATTAATAGTTTTTTATGGTTATATAGATTTTATTCAATGGTATCAAAAAATAGAGAAATATCACACCTTCAAACAATATAAAATTTAATTAGCGTAGACAATTTAAATTTTATTGAAAAGTCAAGCAAAAACTATTTTTGGCAAATAGTGTGCGACAGAGACATCCTACACAGATCAAGTTTAGTAGACTGGAATCATTAGTAGATTGACAGACTACTGAGTACACTAACTTATAAAAATGGTGGTTCACCTCTATGAATAGCGTTATCACCGTGATCTTGACCATTATCAAAGGCGATTCACTGTCCTGATCCACCGTCCATGCATGCCAAGTTTATATTACGCTGACGTTTGGCCAAATTAGGTTAAAATTTGACTGCACAGTGTGGCAAACTACGGTCTGTTCCAAACTAAAATGGAGACTGTGAACGTATGGCTGGCTATCCTTGAGGTGCCTGTGCACTAAGATATTATTTTGGTAAAGGCTTTAATTTAATGTATTGGTGAAACCAATATTTGCTAGTAGTTTGTCTCCAGTCCATATGGCTTTGATAAGCGGATTTTAGAAATTTTCAAATTTGAAGACTTCGATCGCGAAGTTTGCTTTTAAACTCTAATGCTTTATTTTTTGAGGATACACGGACCTATATAATTAGAGATGCACCGGAGCCAGAGCAGGAGCCTGAAAGGCAGAGAGTAGTTCAATTTTTAAGAAATGAACTGGTCATGAAATCTGGTACAAGCACCATTTTAATGTATATATAGTTTACAGTTTTCGTCCAGCCAAGTGATTATATCTTCTTGTTTTATTAATTTTTGCAAAATTGTAGTAAAAACAGTAGAAAGTTCTGAAAATTCAGCTTTGGCCTGATTACCGAACAGTAGAAAATTCTGAAAATTCAGCTTTGGACTGATTACCGGGGCCTTGGCCAGGCCCCGGTGCATCCCTAATTACAGAGTGAAAATGAGCGAAATCCGTGACTATTGGACCAAAGTTAATTATACAGTCGAATGAGTCAGTGTCTTACTGTTACTATTATAAACTCGTGCATTTACCCAGGCTTTTACATGATTTAAGCTTATTCGCATGGCTAGTGGAAGTCAGCAGTGCTCAAGGTTTAATACTCCTGCAAATCGTGCTACTGTATCTAGTGATGGCAATTCTGCTTCCGTTGCCGCCAGTGAGCAATCAAGACCTCTCACCTACTCTGCCTCAACAGTAGCGAGGGCGGTTCGGTTTCACCTTGACGGTAATGAAGAACATCAGTTGATTGCCGGATCCTCACAATTGCAAGAACAAAACAGCGATTTCAGTCAGCTGCTGAACCGAGAACCTAGTAGTTCGGAAGAAGAGTCGCTTCATTTGAATTTGGATGATGATGAAAATGGGGCTCAGGTTTTTACTTTATTATTGAATGTACATTGTGGCCACTAGCGTAGATACGGGGCGGGCGGGGCGGGCGGCCGCCCTCCCCGAAATAATGGCTTTGCCCCCCCTGAAAATTTGGGCAAATGAAAAATTTTACGCCCGCGCGGAGCGCGGGCGTTTAATGTGATTAGAAACATGCACAAATTGTACATTAATGCTTCAAAATAGCTCAACATTGATGCATTTTCTACACCATTAAAAAATTTTTGCGCCTTCGGCGCGAATTTTGGCTATTTACATTATCAAAATTATTATTTTTCATTAAGCATGCTAACGAATGTTTGTATATATAACTACTTGCTTTGCAGTTTTGCTGTTAAATATCTGCGTTATTCCCAACATCTCAGCTTCGGCATAATTGGTTGATATAATCAGGATACGCAGTTCTTAATGGGAGCATCCTAATAGTTTGAGTTTTCGGACAAGACAGTAAACGTAGAAAATAGCAAATATATAAAGGTGCGAAATGTTGTTAGACAATTGATAAATCATTGTAAAGAATTAAATGTTTCAATAGCGTTTAATGGCGAACTTTAAAAATTTTCTCAACTTCTGGGGGGTCCGCCCCCCAGACCCCCCGTTTGGGACTTGTGTACCTATTATAATTAGACCTCTGCTAGTTTGCTTTACTTTACCTTAGTTTACCTGCTTTGTAGTTCTGTTATTAACTGCATTATTCCAAACATGATCTGCCTTCAACGACGGATAATGGATATGCTTAGAATACCCTGTTCCAAATGGGAGCATCTTAGTCTTAGTTTTCGTACGGGATTGTGGAAGTCAAAAATTTAAATAGGTAGCAAATTAAACTACAAAATTTAGTTTGGGAACTGATAATATACAATGCAAAGAATTCAATGTTTCAGCAGCGTTTTAACGGCAAAATTTAAAAATTTTCTCAACTTCTGGGGGGCTCCGCCCCCCAGACCCCCCGCTTTGGGTTTTTGCGTGCCGCTTTCGGTTACAACAGCATTAAGCTATGTATATATATATATATGTACTGAACTAGAAAACATATTAACAGGGAAAGTTACAGCATATGTAGCGTGCATACAATTATTGCGCAAAAAATGAAATTTACCCCCCCCCCCCCCTTCGGTCAACACCGCCCCCCCTGAAAATTTTTCGTACCTACGCTACTGATTGTGGCTGTGCTACTGGATTTTTTAAATATTTGGCTTTGCATTCTGTTTTTTTTGTTTAATCTTGTCCCAGCTCTTGCGTAGGCGCAGCATTTCAAATGTTGGCGTAAAACTGGGAAAATTGCTTTGGGTTTTTGAAAGCCACTGGATTTTGCACATGATAAGTTTTGGAGGAGCCCTTTAAAAGTTCACGTGATCGTTTTTTCTTTCCTGATAGAAAAGCTAATTTTTTGCGATATTATATTTCAGTTTAGATTCAGGCCAGAGTTTTAATATAGCGATGTTTTTGTTCCACAGTATTAATTTTTAGATCCATCTCAGCGTTTGTACTGGTAATGGTAAGCTTGGCTGCTGCTATTACGATGCTGAAACTTGTGAAGTTGTGGTACTGCCAGATATTACAGAAACATTTGGAGATTGGACTGTTCTGAAGGCAGGTACGTCCGCGTCGAGCTTCATTCGTGGGTCAGTTGGCGGTCAAAGTAGCTTGCTTCGCACACAGTTATACTACAGGAGAGGAGATGTTTCACTCATGTGGTACCAAAGTCTCGGGCTCAGAATATTATTTTTAGTCAAAACAACGAGTTCTTTCTGTGACAGAATGAGTTCTCATAAAATTTGCTCTGACTCGTATTTTAAAGTTTAATTAGTGTAATGGTGTCTTGGCTCTGCCGCGTAATGAGGAATAAACTTCAGTTATAGTTGCCAGTATGAAAAACTTCCCAAACTTTTGAGACGACTCGGGAGAAGATGTCATATCTTTGTGGTTGGAGGTGGCGGTGGAGGAACAAATTTTTGTCCATTACATTGGCTAATCATCTTGCGTTGAAAAATTTAAGATAACATTTGCCTTGTTTCAGTTTTGAATCAAGTGAGACCTGACTACATTCTGGTCAGTACGAAGGAAGACTCCAGTTTCATGGATATTATCCAAAAATGTGAATAAATCCTAAAGCTTAAATTAATTTTTTCAGAAAGGAGGTATTTTGTGTTTTGCCATAAGCTACAGCCGGTAGTAAACCTCGTTGGTGTAACACAAAGACCTGTTAGATTAAAATTAGCAAAGCTTGCTCTATTCTTGAAATCTCTGAAGTAGTCTCTCTCTCTGCGTTGACAGAAACAGTTTCAGACTGCGAAGATCAGACGTCTTCTGAATCGGATGACTCTACCTCTATCAGCAGTGGACTTCCAGCTATGATCAAACTACATCCTCGGGAATATAGTAATTATTCGATATACTTGCGGTTTTTCGAAGTACTTTGAAATTAAGTATCATAGGGGTCGCGGCAGCGACCCCTATAATATGTGTGAAAAGTGGCTGGAGACAGTGTAAAATAAGCTGCGCAGAAGCTGCGCAAAATCCTGCGCAGATCCTGCGCAGATTTCATGCGCAAATTGTAGAGCACATCGAGTTTAGTATGTGTGAGAAGTTTCAGCCCCGTATAATTTACCGTTAAAAAGTTGCGCCCCGGACCGGTTATGGGGGCGATGTTTTTTTCCGGTTTCTCCTATTTGATGGTTGTATTATACATAATGTTCGCCGCTTTCACGTGATCTGCAGCGGTGGGCCAGCCTAATGGGCTATGGAGTCTAGTAGTACCCTCTAAAGAATTTAAGAATCACAACTTTTTTTGCGCCGCAGCTGCGCCACAGCGCCGCAGTGGCGCCGCAAAGTCGGCTCATAGCGAAAAGTGACCATTCTTGTGGTCGTCGCTCAGGTCGAACGTTACGAGCTGGAGCTGATTTCTTTTTATATTCAGAAATTACATATATTGAACTAACTAACGGTCCAGGTTGCGTTTCTCTATCACTTCCCTAGCGACCACAGTGGTCCGTCAAAGATGGCGAAAATTCGAAAAATGAGAAATCGAAATTTCTCGCTATCTATTTAACTTTGAAAGCTCAAATCTTCCATACAATGGTTTTCTAGCACGGCGAATCGATTCCCGCAGTCAGTTTTACCGTCAGACCCACCCATCTAGCTGGGTTGGTTCCACTTTGCCGTCGGGAGGGTCAAGTCGGAAACCGCTTCCTGGAGGTCCATAGTAGGCTCTACCTGGCCTCTCAAAACTTTGTCTATAGGGGTTTTCTGGTGTGCCCAGCTCATTCCCGGTATCCGTTTTGCCGTCCGACGTGTCTATATTGTTGGGCTGGTTCTACTTTGCCGTCTGGAGGGTCAAGTCGGAAACCGCTTCCTGGAGGTCCATAGTAGGCTCTACCTGGCCTCTCAAAACTTTGTCTATAGGGGTTTTCTGGTGTGCCCAGCTCATTCCCGGTATTCGTTTTGCCGTCTGACGTACCTATTTTGCTGGGCTGGTTCTACTTTGCCGTTTGAAGGGTCAGTCGGGTGGGAGGGTCAAATGGTCGAAAATAAAGTTTCTCAAAAGTGGTCAAATTTGGTATCAAATGAAAGCCCTAAGTGAGCTGAGCAACTTTTGTCATAGAACTGCATACCCAAAGTGGCTGTAGAGTGCTGTGGTGGGGTGGGGTGGGGACTTAGGCGATTTTGGGTCAAAAATAAAATTTTTCAAAAGTGGTAAAATTTGATATCAAATGAAAGCCCGAAGTGAGCTGAGCAACTTTTGTCATAGAACAGCATACCCAAAGTGGCTGTAGAGTGCTGTGGTGGGGTGGGGTGGGGACTAAGGCGATTTTGGGTCAAAAATAAAATTTTTCAAAAGTGGTAAAATTTGGAATCAAATGAAAGCCCTAAGTGAGCTGAGCAACTTTTGTCATAGAACTGCGTACCCAAAGTGGCTATAGAGTGCTGTGGTGGGGACTTACGTGATTTTGGGTCAAAAGTAAAATTTTTCAAAAGTGGTAAAATTTGGTATCAAATGAAAGCCCTAAGTGAGCTGAGGAACTTTTGCGGTGTCGGATTTATGCCTTTCTCAACCGGAATTTAAAGGATAGACATAGGCCCAACACACATATTATCCCCTTTTGTGCGGAGCATTTTTGTTACTTGTTAAGTTAGTTAATGCGTATTTTGTATATATAGGTAGTTGCAAACGCGTGCCGTGACGGCCGAGTGGTTAAGGCGTTTGATTAAGGATTCAACAGTTCCAGGTTCGATTTCCTGCTGCCACAAGACTCACAAATCCCCCTGCGCAAGGGACTAAGCAGGTCCGCCGTGGGCTCCAGCCAACTCAGCTGTCTATCCTTAACTGGTCGGCAAATGGATACCATTGTGGTGGAAAGGTAGTAGGAATCAGTGTTCTTGCGTAAGCCTGATGAAGGCTGGCCCCCTACCACAGATGTAGTCAACATTTGAGTTGTCGCTCCTGGCTTCGGGATGTGAATCCGAAGATAAGCACCGGCACCCAATAACCTTCTGTTGGCTGGAGGTCTCTCCAGGGCTCACTTTACCTTACCATACCTTTTTATGTATATAGTTGCAAAAATGTGGTTCCTTCCAGACCTCATAGAAAAAGGCTTTATTTGCTGTTATTATTGCAGATTACGAAACCGGAAAACGCCGAGTTGGCGTACTGTTGCGATGTTTGATGGAATCTAATCCAAGCAACGACAGTACTGGAGACGATGACACCGATCCTGATTCTAATGAAAACGTCAATCCCGAGTTGCTGAAAATGCAAACTATTGTTGACTTCAATGCTGTGTGCATGGTTAGTTTAGAACTGGAATGTTTGTACCATCTTTGTGCTGTAATTTCACCGCTGAACTGGCTAAGCAGTCTTTGCTGAATCGTTTTGGAAGACTTAGTCACTTCTAATTTAACATTTTTGAGTAAAGTAAATACTGTTTCTGCTGTTTTTGCAGTTAGGTGATAACACTAAGTTGGGCGTTTTGTTCCTATCCAGTTTTTTAATGTTCGGTTGCATCCCATTCTATGTAGATCAAATCAATGGGCGCTCTTTTGCGATACCTGCATACTGGGCGTTTGGAAGGACGTGTAGCTTTCACAGACGTCTATACGGGAATTGTGACCATCAGCACTTTGAAACTGTAAGTTGTAAACCGTCAATGATAAGTAGTGTTCACATTTTGAAACTTAAAGTGTGGTTAATTATTGCCATAAACATGGAAATTTAAGGTGGTGGTATTGTTTTCCGTATTTTGATAACTTTCGCGAAAGTAAGCAAAAATAACCGAAACTTTCAGAACACACTACTTCAGTGTTCCTGAATATATCATAGGGGTCGCGGTAGCGACCCCTATAATATGAGTGAAAATGGTCTGTAATGTGTGAGTTGTGTGTGTAATTTTAGTGAGTGTGTTTTTAATGTGAAATTTTAGTAAGAGTGGTATTTTTGGTGAGAAATAGGTGTTGTGTAAATTTGGGTTGAAATTAGTTTGAAATTGTGTATTTTCTATGTTAAAATGTGTTAGGTTTTATTCAGCCCACTTAGCTGTTAGGTGGCGCTGCTTGTCTTTTGAAATTTCTTTGGATGCTCGCTGAGCATCCTGCTTGCAAAGGGGGTCTCAAATCTAGCCAATCAAAATTCACTAGGCATCTCTCTCAGACGTCTCCTTTAAAACTAGTCAGTCTGGTCTTTTTCGAACTTAGCGTGCGGCCGGTTTACTCTAGCTCTGCCTAGCCCTTTTATACGTGTTTATTCCCTTTCACTGGCCTTTCACTGTAAGTTAATGATTTATTTTCCTTACTTCTTTTAGGCTCCGAGGCGACCTCATGGGTCGACCTAAATTTATTAGTGGTATTCTACTGAGTTTTATTCCCTTTTTAATTTAGTTCTCTGATGTGGTTAATTACTTTAGAAAGGAGGGTTTTATTACGTCATATCAAATAGTTTAGTTTAGCCGCGACGGCTTAGGGAATTACTCGTGAGATATTAGTTTTGTTGTAGGGTGCAATTAAATTGAGGGATTAATTCGTTTATGTAGACTGCCTTATTCATGCCATGTTTTTGTGTAACTATTCCTGGAGTGTACGCTTGTGTGAAATTCCTCTGTTTCGTAACCTTTGTTGATGAGTATTCTATTGTTCAAAACTCTTGCTACTTATGTACTTTTCGGGAGTCTCTCCCTTTGTCTATTTCTAATTAAATGTGGTCTCAGTAGCTGAGCCATTAGGGTGTTTTTATTTAGGGTTTTATTAGAATTGTATAGTCGGTAGGTAGGACTCTGAGTTATTTCCAAGTCTAGGTAGGCTAAATATTTACTGAGTGTGTATTTAATTAAATCAAAGTTTCTTTAGTAGTTGAGTAGTTAGGTAGTCATTTGTCCCTTTAGTCAGCTCCTTCAGTAGTTCGTTAGGCTTAGTTAGTTCTTGGCGAGATC
>JASAND010027626.1:0-10971 GCA_030248195.1 Trissonchulus latispiculum | reverse complement strand
GTCTGGTAGAAAGATGGAATCATACGTTCGAGCATATGGTTCGAATGTATATCGATGACAGTCATAAAAACTGGGATGAATATCTCCCAGCCGTAGTCTTCGCATATAATACGGCAAAACATGAAAGTACCAAGGAAACTCCGTTTTTCCTAACCTACGGCAGGCATGCTCGTCTTCCCATAACCCTTGGGTTGCAGCCGCCGAAGCAGAAATTTATAAGCGCAGATGATTATAAGACAATACTAGAACTGCGAGCCTTCCAAGCAAGGGAAGCAGCTAAAAAACAAATAGCTAAAGCTCAGGAACGGCAAAAAGCTCAATATGATAAACGGGTCCATACGCCATACCAATATAGTGTTGGTGACTTGGTACTGCTGTACGTTCCAGTCGTTGCAACTGGAAAATCTTCTAAATTTACCCTTAAATGGCATGGCCCCTTCTCGGTGGAGGAAATTAATCTACCTAATTTAACTATTAGTAATCAGAAGGGAAAGCAAACTGTTCACTTTAACCGTTTGAAGCCATATTTCGACAGAACTAGAGAGAATGAAGATGCCAGCTGTCGAGAGCGCTTGCCGCGTAAAGCGAAGAGTGCCGAAATAAAGATAATTGTGTAAATTTTGTTGTTTCAGCAGCGAATATTGGTCGATGTTAACCATCCATGTCATCGTTTCTATGGCAGATCTATCACCCTTGGTGGCCGAAGATTCTCATCAATCGAGCATGGCTACTGGTACACGTGCTTACGCCAACACGGATGCATTGATTGGGCTGATCGCCTACTGTGGGAGTTCGCCCATCTTCCACCGATTGGGTTGAAATCTCGGGTGTCAGACTTGGGATTTCACCCAACGGCAAATTGGTATTACGAAGATGCCAACGTCTATAAATCTCTGATCCTATTCTCTGTGACAGAAGAAAGTGAAATACGGCGGGTGTTCGATGAGATTGAAGCGCCAAACGCAGACTTTATCATATTTGGTCAGAGAAATTTCCACTGGAGCTGCGGCTTGAGACTAGCTCGAGCTAATGCCTTGGAGGATAACGAGTTCCCTCTCAGAAATCTCTATGGATCGTTATTGTCCGAAATTTTCGCCGGTTACAAACAGGACGATCTGGAGACTACCTATACGTTGACTGATCTGTTTGATCGATGCATTTTGCCTACCAGTCCACCCCATCGCTCTCTACTGATCCTGGCCGATAGCCAAGCTCAGTACTTGAAGGATATTGGTGCTGGCTATGTGCTTTCCGTCAGTGGCGGCAAACCGTCCAGCATCTTGGCGAAATTCAAACAGCGTCAAATGCAGTTCTCTGAATTCCAGGGAATAATTTTCTTTTGTGGTATCTGTGTTGCTCAGCGTCACGAAGCGGAATGGCAAAAGCAGCTGTTGGAGATGACTAAAATCATGCATTCCCATGCTCATTCTCTCTTTGTGGTATCCCTCCCATTTCCCACTTCTGCTGTTCCCCAAATGGCGGAGTACAACACGTTCATCAAGGAGAGATTGCCCCATATCACACAGCCAGAACTGATTTTGATTGATCCCATCGATTACCTACCCTTCATGCCTAACCAGTTCGGTGACATTGGTGATATGTTCCTCAAAGCCGATCAGTTTCATTTGAATCACCGTGGTGTTCGCGAAATGCTGAAGATTTAGGAACAAGAACTGCCACCTTTCCGCCATCTCCCCTATCGTTTCAGTGATGACCCTTATAAGCAGCCTGAAACTGTAGATGCACCTGTCGTTTGTGTTGACAAATTGCTTCCACCAGGACCCGACGAATCCCATCAGCCTGGTGATGTCCTTTCTGGTCTTCAGTGATCTTGTTTTGATGTCAGATCGAGGCAAGATGCTGCGGACTGTGGGCAGTCCTTCCCTTAGGGGGAGGTGTGACGCTTAGATTGCGTAACTGGTTCTAACTGGTTTCTGTATGTCTGACTTTGAAGTTGTAATATGCACATTAGTCTTTGAGACTTTGTGTTAGTTGTCTGACTATTCAGTCTGCTCTATTTCTGCCTTACAGTAAAGCGGTGTGTTATTTACTGTCAACCCCTTGCGAGTGTACAACATATTATTATAAGGCACACCACTGGTATTCCACTCATCTGAAAGGTACCAGTGGTAAGCATACCACTGCTAAGCATAAAACGGTTCTTCCTATTTTCGCCATACCACTGGTATGCAAACCGTGGTTAGAAAACCAGAGCTTTGTGAATTCGGTTAAGTAACCAAATGGTTTTCAAACCACTGGTATCCATACCAGCTGTATGGGTACCACTGGTATGGATACCAACGTTTTATGAATACGGTCTTAACTTGCTCTAACTTGCACAGGCTACATTTTAGACCCATATAGCTCTATGAGAAAAATTGCCCATCTCATTATTGGATGTTGCATGGTATTCAATGTGTCCATATTTTAAAAGCTAGCTACAAATCTGCCAGATTTTAGGACTTTCGACAAGATAAGGAGTCAGCAATTATTAAATTATCAAAAGCATGCGAAATTGTGAAAAATGGCAATATTTGGAATTTTTGCACCGTTTGTGTCACGTTTTTTGAGCGAGGTAAATCCGGTTTACGCTAATCCGTATGTCCGTCTGTCCGTTTGAGCGTTTGTTAGTAAGAAAATAATCCACACTGCTCAACTTTTCTTACGAACAAACGGACAACTCTTACAGGCAAACGGCCAATTTTATTTTAACTGGTCACGGACAAACAGGCAAACGGATAAATGGACAAGCGGACAAGTATAAACCGGGCTTTACAATCACAGGTGGACATATTGGGAGGAGATATCTGTTACTTTCGCAAATAATAACGTTACTCGTCATGTTTATTCTGATGGCAGTGCATCGACAAGATCTTTTTGTCGTATTTGGATTTACGCGTTGATATCACAAGTGCCGGTTGTTCGAAAATTGTGCAATATAACAATCCTTTGTATGTAACAATAGTCAGCCCTACATGTGAGACCTCTATAGACCATAGTAGCTGTTTTACATTTTACTCTGTGGTTTTTTAGGTGCGATCACTCCCGAGGTAAAACCTATGTGACTCCTAAATCAGAGTCAAAATGTCAACTATGGTGTGTGAACAATGGTTATCGATACTGCATGTGGGACTACGTAAGGGCCGATGGGTTTTGCATGGGATCGTACCTTTGTACAGATCAGAAGATGGCCCCAAACAACAGGCGATATCATGTGACCGAGAACCCGTATGCGTTCATAAAGACGCACCCTTGGATTGTGTACGAGGAGGAATTTTGGTGCAATCATGACCGACTGAAGACCTATGTTGAGAACGAAGAACAGTGCAGACGTTGGTGCAAACAACATAACAGAAGATTTTGTATGTGGGATTATGTGAGAGCGGACGGGTTCTGCATGGCTTCATATTCCTGTAGTCAGAAAGCCATGGCACCTGATAATAGACGGTACAGAATTTGGGAAAATTCCCGATTTATCCGGGACAGTTCAGACTGGACTGTCTATACGGATGACGGTAAATGGTGTGATAATCCCAGAGACAAAACGTACGTCGGATCAAAAACCGAAGAAGCCTGCAAACACTGGTGTAAACAAAAAGGAAAAAGTTACTGTATGTGGGATTACGGCCGGAAGGATGGATTTTGTATGGCATCCGATGAATGTACCAATCGACATATGGCTGTTGACAACAGGAGATACAGAGTTTGGGCTACTGAGTCAGCTATTGCTAAAAAATTCACTCATGACGATATGAGAATCGACATTTGCTACGAAAACGACGGACACGACGAGTTGCGAAGAAGACGAAAACGGGCACTCAACTTTGACGAAATCAGACGAGCAATGAACGGCATCCGCAATGAAGCCATCCATCAAACAGGTAGTCGCCGAGGCGAGCGTTTCCAATTTGGAGCCATCGGAATGGGTGACGACGTAAGGTCCACTTCCTACTCTACCCACGGAAATCTACCAGGATCCCAGAGTATCAACATGCATTCAGAAGAGGTGATGCTTCACGCTGCCCGGGAACAACTGCTTGGCGGCAGTCGCCATGTTGTCTTTGATGGCTGTAGGAACGTCATCTACATTTGGACCGAAAATAGTCCATGCATGATGTGTATGAGTCTGCTGACCATGTTCGCCGAAGAATTTCCGGATGTCGATATTGTGGTCGGCTTCAGACTATGGTGGTCAGAAAGAGTAGCCGGTCCAGTGGTTGACTTCTTCCGTCATACGCTGCAGCAGCTTCAGCGTCAGCAAAATCTACACTTCTACAGATTTGACGAAGACGAGAATGGACATTTGACAGGAGGAGATCCCTACTGAACCTCTGTCTGACTATGAAGATTATTGAAGAAATGCACTGGAATAGTAACAATTCTCGTAAATTAAATTTTAGTCAGGTCATTTCAATAAGAAATAAAGATTTAGGCATTATTTTATTGCAAATATGAGGTTACATAATCATGTTTGTTGTTTACACGTTTCTTAATAAGGTCACGACCAGTTATGTGCAGGAGGCGGAATTTGGGGAAGGAGGAGCCGGCGGCTGAAGGGGATTTTTAACCGAAAAACTGACGTTTCCGGTAATTTCCCCATAAACCCAAAGAAGTCCGGATTCTGGGGGGAGGGTGAGCGAACCCTCGGGTGGGGTGTTCCTACCCCCCGAAACCCCCAAATCACAAGTATGGTCCTGACATTTCATAACGTTCCCATGATGTTGCCCTCCTCAGACCGCTAATGAATAAAGCTCGGAAAGATTTCTAAAAATTTAAATTTTCCGGAGCACATTTGAAATTTTAAGACATAATTTAATATACGGAAACTGAAACTATTTTCGTCCACTGAGTGCTACTGAAAGTGTCCTGGATCGCGACTAAAACTAAAGCTGAAACTGAGACTAAGATCGCCTAGTGAAACAACACTATTAGGAAGGAACATGTTTCCTGAATCATCCCAAAATCCGATGTTTCTAAAATTTCAAAATTATATAAAAGTGGATAAAAGTAAATATATCCTTAAATTTGAGAAGGGACGTTTGTATTTTCTTGATGCATTGGACGCCGGCCTCTTGGAGTTTGAGGCTTTGGTGAAGCAAACAGCCCGAGTCTGCGCCCAGAGATTTGCAAAAATTACAGAAATTTTTGCACTTTACAGAAATGTTCCTGTGCGGTCAGCCACAAACGGAGCATTTTGTAATTCCCAGAGACGCTATAGTTTTCGATTTTGTATTAAAAACTACTAGTAACAAGCAAGATTTTGTGCAAAAGGTTCAGCTTCCGCAGGACGGACATTTAAGTAAAGTAAATCTGCTGCGCAGCTAATTATTTTATAAGAGAGCTCTTAATTGCTTACTAAAGAAAATATACGTGCAAAACATTGTTTAAAGATTTTTATAAAGCTTGAGGAAATTCACGTTTATATCGAAAATAATGTTTAAACTATTAGCATTTGTATGTATATTAGCACATGTTCCTGTAAGCCTTTATCATAATTGAGAAATCATTCCTGAACTGAGATATTAATGACAAAAGTTTAACTGTAACGATGAGTCATCTATTAGAACAGAGAACAGACATTTGCGATTTTGGAATTGAAAGTAATCCCATACATACATATATGCGTAATATGTATATAAATCGGAAACAGAAGTTCTTTGGAATGAAAGTCAAGATTTCACACACAAATCATACTAGCCCTATCTTAAACCATTGTTTACACGCATTTACGGTGAAGACTATATTTATCAAGCAAAATGCGTGTGAGGGCTCGGGCCGAGCAAACATAAGAGACCTGCTGCGCTAAGGCGCAGCAGGAAAAATTTCTAGTAAAAAAGTTTCTTTTAGGTAGTGTGAGATACTATGTGTGTACCTCTGTAATAAACTAATGTCGGACTCCAGTAAAGATTGCAAGTAAGAGTTCAGTGTGTGATGTTAAGTCCTAGCCAAATATGAGAGAAGGAGCGAGAGTGTTATAAATTAGCAGATGCAAGTGGAGAGTAATTATCTGTGGGCCCTAAGCGACCGTCCCTAGATCTAATAGACTTGAACACCGCTAGACTTTATTACACTAAACATCAAAACTCATACTAATTCTTCAACAACTATACGAAATTACTATAAAACAGTCAGAGAGCACGACAATAGGATAAACACAGTAGAGGGGAGGACGTTACTCTCTCCCAATATCCTAAACTCAGTCAAAACGGCTCCAACCCAATAAGTCAACCCCCAACTTATCTGACTCCCCGACGTCAACCACAATTGCAACTACGACTGACTGGACCTACACTTTTCTCGTTTATATATACTTTGTGCTACTCGTGTAGCTAGCCCAAAAGAAATCACTTTTATCATTCATGAAACAATTATCGAAATAGTTCAAGGTTGTCTAATTCCATCAAATAAAGTATACTTTACATCGCATGTGTGAAGCTAACACAACATATAATTTTGAGTGCTGCGCTGCTGCGCAGCTAGCTATCAGTACCCCAATGGGTAATATCCCACAAAATACCCCCTCTTTTCCGCCGCCGGCCCCCCGCGCGGCGATCAATACGGGTGCCACAGAAAGTTAGACAATGGTAAAACTGGGTTACGTTAGTTTTGAGGCCTCAAGTAGTATTTGTAAAGATAAAACGCGAGTTAGGCCTAGCTAGAGTAAAAATGGAGCCAGACGATCCCCATTTGCCTGCGAACTACGCGGCTCACAGACGAGTCCGGACTGACACTTCGGACTGACACTGGGTAAAACTGTGTCGGCTGTGACCGAAACTAAACACTAAACCAGCTTTGAACAGACGAAACAGATACACGAACCAAACGACTAAACGAAACGAAACAAGAGACAATTTTTTTTGACAGCTTTTAAAGAACAACTACACACATTTTTGAGAAACAACACAACTAGACACCCGTATGGACCCCCACGCGGAAGGCCGAACAGACAGAAAGAACAGAGTACAACGGGGACACTACCCACTGGGGGACCCATCCCAACAGATACAAAACCCCACGAAAGAAATCCAACAAAGATCCTATAAGAAAACGACAAACACAAATAGTTGCTAGCGGTGTATTATGCATAGGAGATAAACGAAACACAAAAATCAGTAGAAATATGAAAAACAAGAAATTAAAGGCAAACAGTAAGGCGAACTGGTAATGGCAAAACATGGCCAACAAGAGAAAACAAGCTACCAGTGAATAGCTACCAGAGATATAAGCACAAATAGTAGGGAGCGCCCAACACAAAAGAAACTGGGGAACAAATAGACTGGGACCCTCCCTATACGTAGTGATAAACATCGAAAGACAAAGAATCCCCCCCGCTATATACGCAGAAAAAATGGAATGCACAGTCACAACAAACAAAAAATATAGGGAAGCGGAAACGTCCTAGGCGTGCCAAAGGAAGGGACCACGACTTCATAAAAGAGCAACCAGGCCGACCAGAGCACACCGGGAGCATACAAACAATAGACACGGGTCTGAATAGGACCCACCCAAAATAGTTCAAAATGGCCGAAGCCAAACAAAGTCCAAAGCAAAAAGAGCACAGATGGCCCACCCAAACAGTACAACACATATATAGTCAACCGGGATTCAGACCAGACCCGGGAAGAACTAGGTAAGCCAAGTACGGCCACACAGCAGTAGTAAAGGCCAGGAGGCCAAGATATAGAGTGAGGACCAGACCCCACAACAAAACAAGGGTCAGAAACAGAGGCAAAATGACAGCTGACCCAACAAAAGGAATAGAATTGGTCCAGCGGGACTGCCAAGCAAGGCAATCCACCCAGATACCAGAGAAATAATCCAGCTCCCGACCACACCACTGCCGGAAAACCGACCCCGACCAACACCACTAAGCTTCCGGGCGCATCCAGACCAGAAAAACAGAGGCCCTGCTCCATGCTAACATCCATCGTGGGAGGCACGCCTGGCGCAGCTGGGGATATGGGATCCGTACAAGAAAACAACCATCACCTAAACACAAAAACAAAAATTAAAGTACTGTAGATAAAGCAATACCAGTATAGAATCAATGCAAAAGAAATAAACAAAACAGATTAACAAGACACGACATAGATATGAAAAAGCCCCTCAACTGTAGCATGGTCACAGCGGTGTGAGCGCACCAAAGACGACCCAGTTTTAGGTAACGACCTTTGGAGACCCACACCACGGCGAAGACTCGAAAACTGTTAGATACTAGTCAGATGTAGAAAGATAAGAAACAAGGGTCTGGGGGGAACGGTTCACTCCGTGTCCCAGTCTTAGGTCAACAAAGCGAGCCGCCCACCCCAGAACTCCTTTAGCCAGACGGTGAGTAAATAGAAATACACAAAATGTCAAATGTGCCCGAGCAAACAAGAAACGAGACAAAAATCGACAACACGGCAGGAAATTTCGCAGAATGGAATTTAATCAACGAGAAAGACCCTGAAGATCATCATGGAAAAGTTAAATACTCAAGAAAAGATAAACAAAATTTAGAAGAAAATCAGCTCGGGCACTAGTAAAATTTTAAAGAAAATTTCCATATACACGGGGCTGCAAACAACAACAACAACGCACAACAACGCTCCCTAAACGTTCTTAGCCTCAGCCGCCTTGACCTCCTGCTGGCGGTGCTCTTCTCGCATTATCGTAACCAGGTTAGGTAGATCCGAAAACAGTTCGCTTCGCAAGACCATGTGCAGTTTGCCCATCCAATTTTGATGGGGGGCCGCAGGAGTTGGGTTCAAACACGACAGATGTGCGTAATCTTGAGGCCCCATCTGTTGGAGCATTATTTGCGATTTGCCAATGCCCCAATACTCATTATCCGAAGCCTCAGCAATGATACGGACCCCGGTCGATGCAAGCCACTCACGATACGATGGGCAAACCTGAGCCTTTGCACGAATGACCTCGAGCATAACAAATGCTCGCACATGGATTTTCGGATGTTCCCAAAAACGGCGAAACGGAACTGACTGGTGGAACCAGCCCCTGGTATAATGCTTCGCACCTTGTAGAGCCTGAAACGGGCAACCCCGAGAGGCCAGGTAGCGAGCGGGCTCGGGCAAACAAAACCAGTAGTCGGTCTTACGATGTTGGTAACCCCCCTCAGAAAAACGATGTTCATGCCCATAGACCTTTAAATAGGGTCGATGTCCCTGCTCATTGGTTTCCGGGATATAATGCATGTTGGAGGCCACCATGTGTTCACCAAAAAAGGGAACCACCGGGCCGTAGTTATCGGCCTCACCGGGCTGCATGGCTTCATGGGCAAGAGACTCCTGTATGACCGCCTGAACCTTCTTTTCTAAAAACTTCGATTTTTTGGTCCAAGTTTCAATCATTTTACGCAAAGGCTGAAACCGAAACAAAGATGGATAAATATAGAAAAACGGGTAAAGCTGGGCGATTGCGGCCACTTTGGCACACGATTCCAGCGCAGCTTTCCCGACTAATTCGATACCCGGAAAAACCAAGACCCCTTCCCGAGCCAAAGGTGGTAACCGCAAGGTAGCCTGCCAAAAATCCGGACGCTCAGGTTGGATACGGAGTTGATCGTACCCCGGAGGAACAGGGGTGGGATGCGTCTCAAAGGACACATGCGCCCCCGGAATCAGCCGGTTCAGTTCCTCAAGATACTCATCAAGCGCCGTAAATTGAACAGCAAATGGGGCTGCCTGCCCACGAAGCCACTCGTCCCAAAAGGCGATCGTATGTACGAAAGTACGGATTTGAAAGCCGAAGCAGCCCGAAATGGCCTGTACTGGTGGAAGCTCCGCGTACTGCCAATACCGATCTGCATACTGGCGAAACGGAACAGCAAGATCCGAAACCGCCGTGAAGCTCGACCACTGATTGACGAACCCAGGGATCTAAGGGGTTGAGGGTCCCAAGAAAGGTGGGGTACCCGCCTTCTTATCCAACGGAAGACCATACCGATCCTCCCCGGATAGATACGGTACGGGTCAGCCCCGGTACAGAACCTTGGCCGGTCCCGAGGATTGGCAACTAGGCGGATTTCCTCTTCAAAGACCGTGTCTTCAGGATCAACAAAAATACTTTGGCAAATCAGCATGCAAATAGGGGAAAGACCCCTCTATATCCGAATCAGCCAGGACTAAATCAGTCACAACACGGTGATAGACCGGGTTCAAAACATGAGTGGTCGGCCACTGAATGGTAGCCACTGGTGGATGTAGCACCGGGTTGCGGAGGTTGAAACGGCGGTACTTGCTGAACAGAAACCACAGGTGGAGTGGTAGCAAATGAATTTTGACATTGGGCGTCCAGTAAAACAGGCCGAGACGCCGGCTCAGCGGGTCGCTGATGCCCCAACGGGCCCACCGAAGTGGACCGAGATGGAACTTCCCGCTTCCCAAGCCGATACTCCAGGTAGAGCAGACGAGCAGCTGAAATAGCGAACGATCCGCCGAGAGATTCATACCAAACGTGGGATGTTCCACCCCTGGCACAGGGGATGGAGCGAAGGCACCCGGGAAATATGACCCTCAACAGGTCCAATACCTGAGTGTCTCCCTGTCCCACTGTGTGATAGGTGACCTCGAGAGCAGGAAAGGCGAGAGGTGACCAACCCGTTCTTGCAGTTCAGCTGCAGAAAGTCCCAGTGGAAACAATTCCATTTGCAACGGAGTGCCCACTGAAGGAACACGCTGCCAAAACGTGTCCACGAAGTTGAGCCTCTCCCTATGCGGAATAGCGCCTAACCCCTGAATCGGTTGAGGAAGACGGGCCGAAGAGCCCGCTTCCTGCAGAGCTCGAGACCAAATAGGAGCTAACTGTGCGACTGTCTGCATCGGAGGGCCTGGCTGCAAGCGCGGAGGTTCAACATTAGCACCCTCGATTAGAATCGGCGGTATCAACCTCGGCGGAGAAACTCCAGTAGCACGAAAAGGTGTACAATCAAAAGAGAAAAACCCGAACCCTGCTGGAGAGGAATCGGCCAAC
>JASAND010027624.1:0-19404 GCA_030248195.1 Trissonchulus latispiculum | reverse complement strand
CGACCTGTACGTCGGAATAGTATGTGAGAACATAATGATAGGTAATAACTGCAGATAATAAGTATATAATTCGACAAAAGTAAGGAGGTACAGCAAAAGACAGCACAATAATAATAATAGACAAACCATGATAGTAGAGGTACAAATGGAGGTAGTAGCAAAAACACGTACAAAACAAAATCGGTTAGTCATCTCGACCTGTGTGTCGATACTTTAAATACCAGCAGCATAGGTAGACAGGATTTGACCTAATTGAACACTGCCGGAGTCATTCAAATGTAAATTGTCGGGTCGAAACAAATGGGTGGAGGAAAATTGGTGGTGGAGGGGGATAACAGAAACATTTGCCCACTGCGATTCAGAAATTAGAAGCGACAGTCTATGGTTAATGACAGGCACACATTTTTGTATGTGGCTCAACGAAGAAGACCCGGCCGTGGGGACATCGCAGTGGCGAGGTAGCAACTCGCAGACAGCAATTTTCGCCTGAGGGTGCTCAGTGACGAAATGAGACAACCCTGTTTCAAATTGACGGACGACCTGGCGAACATTGACAGGCTTAAGGGGGGTCGCTTTGGGTCAAAATCGATAGCCACGGGTTTCGCTCATTTTCACACACAAAATAGGTACATATGTTCTTAAAAACAAGACAAAACATTAGAGTTCGAAATCAAACTGTGGCAGAGATATTCAGCTATAAAGTAGGAAAACTTTAAAATCACTGTGATTTGCATTCCGAGGTCATGTTGAGACAGAACGGCAGCGAAATTTGGGTCAACTAGTATGGCAAATTAATTCTGTGGGTTGGCTAATATTTTAATACAAAAACGACTCCGGGATATCCAGCCAGTCGTTCACTGTACATTCTTCAATTGTGAATTGAGACTTTTTTATCTAACTGTGCCCTGAAACTTCAACTTGCTCTAACTTTCGGATACTACATTTTAGACACATAGTTCTATCAGAAAAGTTGTTCAGCTCATCAGTAGCTATCGAATGATACCCAATTTGTCTATATTCTGGAAATTTCAAAAATTGACTTTTGTGACCTACAAGGAGATCAAAGGAGCCGACACGACAGAAAAGTTCTACCTTGAAACATTTTCCTTTACTATACTGTCCGGCAGACATTGAGAGTTTTATGTGCCAATTTTGGTGGCTTTCGAGTGGGTAACGAGTGAGAAATTATTAAAAGAACGTGAAAATTGTGAAAAATGAAGGTTTTTGGCAAAATTAGCGACATTTTGTGGCAAGTTTTTTGAGAGCATTACAAATGGTAGAAATTTGCAGCTACTGTCGTAAGAATTCCGTGTATGCGTAGAGTGCAACTATCTACAAAGCAATTTCTGTAGCTTGTGCCAATCGTGCAGGACAGGCGAAAATTTTTCGCTGGTCCTGTTTTTGGAGGTACAAAAAGTATCAATTTTGCAAAATTTTGATTTTGAAAAATCGTCAAAAATCCGACACTCAACAGAATTGTACCAGAAGGGTTATTTGCACTCTCTGATATGTCCTTAACATGTACAACAAAGTTGTAGCGCTGTATCTTTCATACAGCGAAAAATTTTTCTGCCACAAACTTTTTAACCTAACTTTTTCATTTTCCTATGTTTAACACATGTCGAGGTCACCTTTGAAGGGCTCTACAGCACGATAGAAGCAATATTACGCAAAACGCACCTGTCTGTTTTGAGGACCCATTGGGACTACAAAATATGTGAAAATGAGCAAAATCGGTGATGGTCGAAGAATCGGCCAAAAAGCGACCCCCCCCTTAAGCGCACCGTCACGAGCATAGACTGGGGCTTTACCTTGCTTATACTTATGCCTGCGGGGGACATTGTTAGTGCCAGCGAGCACAATGACAAGACGGAATTTCGGCCACATACAGGCTCTGGCGATTTTGAGGACGTGCTGGATTTTAGCTCCAGGCAGAGATAACTTCAAGAAACTTTCAGGAACAGGGACATGTGCGCCTAACGAATCACACACTAACAGCACCTTAAAATGCAGATATTGCAGACGGTACTGCAAACGCACTTCCATCAAAGCTTGGCCCAACAGACTTGGGCGGGGAAGAGGGGGTCGAAGGTGCGAACAAGCCCAGCTATAAATTTCTTGATCATTGAGGCCACATGCCAAACCGCTTGAATCGTTGCCCCTCTCTAACAAGGTAGAAAAACCTGTAGCCAGAAGTGCTTTGAACAGTTCAGTGTTTTGAGAAAATTTTGCAAACAGAAGGGATTCCATAACATGAACCTTTACAGTGTCCCACCAGTCATAACGAAATGACTGAAAATTAGATGGGCGCCCCTCCTTTTTGCAGGCATAGCCATGGCGCTCGTCAGACAAAGATAGGATTTGGTCAGCTAAGCCGTTCTCTTCAGCAAAGAAGCACATGAACCATTGATAGCCCATTTCCACACTTTGCAACAAAAAACCCATAAAATAAAACCTACAGGGGAACATGTTGGAGAATTTACATTCGTGGCCTTTAAATGTTGATACGCCTGCAGGAGCCTCCAGGCCATAGGTGGGTGAAGGTGGGCGGTCGTTAGAAGACATACTTTCAAAGAACTGTTGCAAATGAGGAAATCGACCTGAGTGTCGCAACTTTCTTCGACCAGAGTGTCGGAAATCAATCGACCAGAGCGTCGGTTAGTAGTACCTACAAAACAAAATGAAAAGACTTTTATAAATGGGATAACTAAAAAATGTAGAAAATATATTACAGTAACAGAGAGGAAAGAGGTAGGAAAAACAATTTGTTAGAACTCGCCAGAAGTATCTGAGTCGACAAACTCATTTGTAGATTCAGCAGCTGCTTCCGTTGGTTCACTATCACTATCAAGAAACGGGAGTAACGGCCCATTGTAAGGTTTCACGCGATCTTTGTGGACTACTTGAACTGTGTCGAGAGGATGCTCGGGGTGCTGCAGTTCAAGATTAGGTTCTCGAACCCTTACGATGAGGTAGGGTCCAATCCACTTGGGACAAAATTTGCTAATTTTATTGCCTCGCGGTCTCGTCAAGCTTTTAAGATAAACTAAATCGCCTTCCTGATAGGAGGTTTCCCTAACTCGCTTATTATATTGTGCTGCATAACTGGCCTGTGCATTTTCAATATTGGTTTTAGCAGTTTCCCACACCGATCGCAATCGATAGGTTAGTGCACCGGCAAAATCAGAAACACGAGAAAATGATTCATCACTGAGCTTCAGACTTAAGTGTTGGGGGAGTCGGGGATGTCGACCATGCAGGAGGAAATAGGGGGAATAACCTGTAGAACTATGTATGCTAGAACGGATCGCAAACAGACAAAACGGTAAATATTGTTCCCAATGGGAGTGATCGTCAGTATACTTTGCCATCATTTGAATAATTGTCTTATTGCATCGTTCGGTCAAACCGTTACATTGGGGATGATAGGCAGTGGTAGCAATCTTGGTGACGTCGAACAGGTGGCAAACATCTGCAACGACTTGGGAAAGGAAATTAGTGTCTCGATCTGACAATAGAACTTGGGGACTGCCATGTCGGCAGACGATGTGGTGGACAAAGTGAGAGGCAACCGTCTCTGCTTCCTGATTGGGGATTGCAAACGCTTCTACCCACTTGGTGAAATAATCGGTAAATACTAGGAGAAAGCGATTGCCAGAGGTAGACGTCTTGTAAGGACCGGCAACATCAACACCCATCATATAGAAAGGCTCATGCACTGCAATGGGAACCAAATGACTGCGCGCTTTTGGGACTACCGGGCGGTACATGCCACAAACTTGGCATTTCTGGCACCACGACTTCGCGTCGATGTACATGTTGGACCAATAGAAATCCTGAGTGAGACGACCGTATGTCTTTTCCAGCCCTGTGTGGCCTGCTAAGGAATCAAATTGGCAAAGCACTAAAGCTTTCTCCTTGAGAGATTCTGGGACGTAGACCTGCTTGCGAATGCCAACAGCCTGTGGGGACTTGGGGAGGTGATAAACAATACCGTAGTCTAAGGAACACTGCGGAGCTTCTGCTACAATGCGCTTGGACAGTTCATTATCCTCTGGGAGTGTTTTCTTTTCCAGGAATGTTCGCATGCTCGACAAGAACGGATCAGTTGCCTGGCCTGTACGCCATTCGGCTGATGGGACAAAAGGGGTGTTGGTAGTGAGAGCGGCGACGATTGGGGGACGGGACATTGCATCGGCGTTACCGTGTAACCTACCTGGCTTATGGATAACTTCAAAATTGTGTTCCTGTAGGGTAATCGCCCAAGCTAACAATTTAGGGGTAAGGTCAGTCTTGGTTTGCAACCACTTCAACGCAGCATGGTCGGTAACGACCAGGAAGTGAAGACCGTACAAATAATGGCGAAACTTTTTGATACTCCATACAACAGCTAAGCATTCCAGTTCCGTGATTGTGAGCTTCTGTTCACTCTTCTGTAGAAGACGACTAGCATACTCGACGGGATGCTCTTTTCCATCTGCATGCTTTTGGGACAGTACGGCACCGAGACCAATGCGGGAAGCGTCGGTATGTAGAATGAAGGGGATCGACAAATCTGGGTGAGCTAAGATTGGGGCAGATACCAGGGAGTCTTTCAACTGGGCGAACGCAGAGGCACATTTCTCTGACCATTGGAATTTGACCGTAGATTTAGTGAGATTATGCAGAGGTTTTGCGATCTGGGCATAATCTTTGACAAACCGACGATAGTAACCAGCTAAACCTAAAAATTGACGAACTTCGGACACATCCGTGGGCTGACGAGCTTTCTGAACTTTGTCAATCTTATGGGGATCGGCCTGTACGCCGTTAGAGGACAAAATATGACCTAGAAAGGGAATAGCTGGTAGGCAGAACTGATCTTGATCATGATTCAAAGCTTGATCTTTAACTTCGCAACGGTTAGTCTGACAAGGACCTTCTCCAAATGAGCTAAATGTTCCTCAAACGTGGCGGAAAAGATAATAATGTCATCAATGTAAACTAGGCAGCATTCCCAGGGCAATCCTGCAAAAACAAGGTCCATTAATCTCTGGAAAGTGGCTGGTGAGTTGCACAAGCCCATCGGCATTACGACAAATTCGTATAGGCCGTTGTGCGTGACAAACGCTGTCTTTTCTTTGTCTTCGTCTGCCATAGGAACTTGCCAAAAACCAGAATTCAGGTCCATGGTAGTAAAATATTTCGGCTTCACTTTGCCCACCTTGTCGAAAATCTCACCTATATTGGGCAAAGGATATACATCCCTTTTTGTTATCATATTGACTTTACGAAAGTCAATGCATACCCTCTTCTTCGTGGTATCCTTCTTTTCAACAAGGATGTAGGGACTCGCCCATGGACTATGGGATGGCTGAATTATATCTGCATCGAGCAATTCTTGGACTATCTGCTCAACATTCTGTTGCTGAACTAAGGGAACACGGCGTACTCGCTGTTTGATGGGCATATTTCCCTGAGTGTCGATTCTATGCTTCAACAAATTCGTTCGGCCTAGATCGTAGTCATCTGCCGCTATGACTTGAACATGTTTCCGGAGCAGACCTTGCTGTTGTTGTTTGCTTCTGTCCTTCCGTCAAATCAGAACCGTCAAAGATCAGTTCCGATATGGATTTTTCACGCAGTTTCTGTCTCTCAAGTTCTTTTGGACTTTGTGTTGGTTTTCCATCGACCTGTTTGTCGGGTTTACCAACACTTGCTACAAGCCCTGTAGAACTCTTGTTTGGATCAAAGAGAGTGGAAACTTCATGGCCCTTTGCTGATTCCAACCAGCCCAGGCGCGTATTGCGGTAAATTCGAACTGGAGCATTAGTGGTGTTGACGGCCCTAATAGGAATCGAATCACCCAGGTGAACCCTAGTCAGTGCTCTGGCTGTCCGGAACTTAAAACGCTTATGAGTGTCTAGGTTAGGTTCGAACAGAAGATCCTGTCCTTGAGCCTGTTTGCTCAGGTTCCCTGGCAGTGTACACATTACACAAATTTCGGATCGGGGAGGAATTACCCAGGAAGAAAATGTTTTAATCTCTACTGGTGTGAAACTATGTCCTGACACAACTGCAGATACCGATTCTCCGCCAATGGAAATCTTCTCACTTACGGGATCCACAAACAGACTTCCAGCCTCTGAGAGGAAGTCCATGCCCAATACACACTCGTGCGGAACTCTATCAGCAACGTACGTGGGATGACTGACTACTTTCGAACCAATCTGGAAAGGAACATGTAAAAGACCGTCCAATTCTAGAGTATGTCCGGTTGCTGAATCAATCCGAGGCACTTCCTGTGGCCTAAGCTTGAGGTATTCCTCATCAGCTAGCAACCTACGCCTTAGGGAAGACGAGATCATAGTGATACTGGCTCCTGTATCCACAAGAGCAGGAAGATGCATATCTCTTATGCAAATCCAAATCACTAAAGCGGAAAACGGATCTAGCGAAAACAGAACTGGACGCTGTCCTTCAACCTGTGGCGAATGTGGGGATGACCGCCTGCGTCTGGAAAACATACTGTTACTACGACGGCGAGTTTCCGTCGGAGAGTCAGAATCAGACCTTTCTCTTCCACGACCAACCAATTCTATTGACTCAGCATTAGGCCGATACCTAACTGAAGCCGAGTTACGCTGCGATCGTCTCTTACACCGGCGGCAACAGAAGCAGAGGAGCAAACAACCCAACACTAGGATAACTATGGCCACCACTACATACAGGCCAAAGAAAGAAATCCTGAAATCCCATCCAAAGACAGGATACAGACCGGCATGATCTGCGACCTCTTCAATCAGTCTCTTTGCCTCTGTATTCTGCCTTTGCGCTAACTCCAACGAGGTAAAGTCGATTGCGAACGGTGTTATAACTTTTGGCCAATGAGGTGTCTTCTGAAATACTTTTACGCGTACTTGCTGTACCACTTTTAAGCTGTTGTAGTAGACATACGAGCCAACTGTTAAGAGTGTATAATCTGTGTGTGAAAACCAGAGTACACCGTGACTGGGCACACTGATCCTATTACCTACATTCTGATGTGCTATGGTGGATGATCGTGTGACAAGTACCTGAGTTTCGTTTGTACGAATTAGTACTGCGGCTGTGGTAGACTTATTTGAGTACTCCTACTTGGTACAGCTAAGCGGTGTCGGGGTTCACAATATTTTTCGCTAGTGTGGGGACTATTATATAGTGCACTGATGCAGCTTTGTTCTTGAGACCATGCTAACGGGATAGAATGTGGGTGGCACAACCACAGCCCAGGATGGCTGATACATTGTTCGTTGTTGATGGGGAGTACTAAGTGATTATAGCTATTATCACCTGCAGGGATGTTTCCTAGCATTATCAGGTCAGGTAAATCTAAACTGTACTGAAGGTTAGTAGTCTTGTTGTGCCAACCAACATTGTGAACTTTGAAAACAGGTTTCACGTCTTCATCGATTATGATCGGAATCTCAAGCAAAAATGAAAATAACAACCGATGAATTTCCAGTTTCACTGGGTACGTTTTCGCAAATTGATATAGTAAAGCGGGTTCTTGGTAGAAAAGCGTGCCTTGCAAATTTACATTGTCGCGCAAAAGTCGTTTTAGGGTAGTCACGTCGATTAGGTCCGGTGCTAATCGACCTTCGGTAGCTGCTAGCATAGCACCGTCAACCATTCTTGTAATGGTTTCCTTCATTGCTAGGCCACTAACCAGTGCGTCAACTTCTTGTACTATCTGATTCTGAGCGCATGCAATTTGATTAATTTTGTCTTGTATTTGTTTGATAGAATGGTGAGTGAAAATGTAGAGCTGCTCATTTGCGGATGTCAACCTGTTTAGTGTTCGATCCCGCAAGTGTGTGTGTCGGTTTTCATTAGCATCACAGCATCTTGTAATGCGTCAAGTTTTGAACCAACTTTACCTAAGTAGATGCTATTA
The DNA here is from genome assembly GCA_030248195.1 of Trissonchulus latispiculum. Taxonomy (NCBI): domain Eukaryota; kingdom Metazoa; phylum Nematoda; class Enoplea; order Enoplida; family Ironidae; genus Trissonchulus; species Trissonchulus latispiculum. The sequence goes on along the minus strand of JASAND010027624.1, from coordinate 11,489 downwards.
GCTAGGCCTAAACCAGTTCCAGTCAAACCAAGAACTCCAGCAATCAAGGCACCCAAAAACTGCTTTTCTGGGTTTGGCGCAGTTTTCTCTTGATTTGGTGAAACGGACGGTTCGGGCGACCCAGTTTCTGCGCAAAATCCCTCTGCCTGTTTGCAGACTTGGTTTAACAGTTTTGCGTAGAAATCGGTGTTCAATACGCCCTCATAGGCAATGGCTGGATCACTAATCACTGCCTGTAACCGTTTGTGTAGACTATGTCGGCCTGTGCAACTGCTATTAGTCTGGCTAGTCCCTGTTCCTAAAAATTCGACATAGTCGTCGTAGTCCTTTTCTGCCTGTGGTAGTTCAGTGTGGATAACTATGGGCAGATATTCTACGTTACGTGGTGTGAGTGCCAGCCCAGCGGGTTCTATGGCAACTCCATATCCAGTGTGCACCTGTGTTGTGAACTTGCCTAACTCCCCGGCGAGTGACCCCCGTGTAGTTGGCAACAAGCAAAATACGACCAGTGGCAGAATCAGGGCTGCCTGGAGAAACGATGTGGCGCGCACGCGCGTTCTATTGGCCAGGGTGCCTTCCTCAACCGCGGACCTGCATGTCCAAGATGGTCGTTCTGTGGTGCTTCCCATTGCGTTTCTGCATTGTTCATAGACACATGAGTGTTAGTGCTTCGTTCCACTAGAGCCTTGTTATGCACAGCTAATTTGCATAAACCCGAGGTTCGACGTGCACTAGCGACGTGAACAGTAGGGTACAAGGCTTTGACGGCAGTTTCCCTAGCGGTTTCTTCGTCTTCTCTTTCATCCTCGTATTCAGCTTCGCTGGAGCTGTGAGTGTAGGCATGTGGCTCAGTTCGATTCATGTAGTTCAGACTGCGGCGTTTCGGTTCATTCCGAGAAGCACGCTGAGCTGACTGAACTTGCGGACAACGTGCCTTTGCATGCCCGGCTTGTCCACATTGCCAACATTCAATTCCACTGAATTGAGAGCGTAGCTGAGAATTTGAAAAAGGTTGTTGCCCTGGAGGACTTTGGTACTGATGGTTCGGTCTACGATAGTTTTCATTTGTCCTGTTCACTGTTTGGTTTTGCTGGACACAGCTGACCAGCGTTTGCATCTGCTGAGCCAGATTGCTCATCTGAGTTTGCAAATTAGAGACCTCTTGTTTGAGCGCTGCTGTTTCTGAGCAATTTTTATCGTGTCTGACAGCACTATACATTTCTCTGTTTTGACGACTACCTAGCTGCTGTCGCTGCTGATACTGTTGTCTGTTATTTGGAGGGCGAGACCCACCAAACCTATCATTTCGGTAATGCCGACCTGATTGTCGTTCGAAATGACGGTTTGAACTGTTTCTCGGAGGTGGTCTATTCACCACTTCGTCAAGCCACGGCGCATCACCGTACATTAGATGCTGATGCGCTTCCTGTTCCACAGCCTCAGCTACCGCAGCTTCAAAATTTGTAGGTTTGGTGGTTATCACGTACTGACGAATCCGAGGCTTTAAACCTTTCAAGAAATACCGTAATCTTAAAACCTCGGATTCTGTAGGCGAGACTTCAGGAAACGCATCACGAACCAGTTTCTGAATATCGTAAGCAAATTCTGAAACTGCTTCGTCTGTTTTCTGTTCACGCAAAGTGAGTTTGTCGACCGCCAGATACTCTACTTTAGGGGAGGAAAATTTCTGCGCGAACTGCTGGCACAGTTCTGTGTAATCGTAACGAGTATTTTGATCGAGACCGTCATAGAAAGTATCAGCGAGGCTATCAATTTCTAACATACTCGGAAAAATTTCACACTTGCGCTGATCACTAAAAATCCTATTTGATTGAAAATATCTGTTCAGTTCTTTGAGAAAATCCTTAAACTTTTCTTTCCGGTATCCCCCAAATCGCCTTGGCGGACGACCAATATAAGGCCCACCAGATGAACTCGACAGATTAGGGTCCGTATTTGTACTACTACTTGCTTGGGCTGAATTCCCAGAATCTGCCATAATTTAAAGAGTAAACCGCGAGACTGATGGTTATTCAAAAATTCTCTATCACAAATCTGGGTAAATTAGTTGTAAAAACTCAGGTTTAAATATTCTTTAGACAACCCTTGAAACTTGTTTCAATATGCGTCTGTCAAATCCTAGTGAGAACACTTTGTGGCTCTACTGTCCGTGATTCGAGCCCCCGCGAGAATTACACGACACTTTTCCAGGACACTTTTACACCACCGCACCTTGCCTACTCATGTCCGGAGAGAGTGGTGAAGTTTCCTGGACACTTTTCCACCACCGCACCTTGCCGGCTCATGTCCTTAGAGAGTCGCGCAACGTCCTGGACACTTTTACACCACCGCAACTTGCCGGCTCATGTCCGGCGAAAGTCGAAAAGTTTCCTGGACACTTTTCCACCACCGCACCTTGCCGGCTCGTGTCCGGCGAAAGTCAGAAAGTTTCCTGGACACTTTTACACCACCGCACCTTACCGGCTCGTGTCCATTCTCTGCGACACATGTCCGCAGTCAATGGCACACGTCCATACTGAGTAACTCACGTCCATGCTGCGCGGCACATGTCCTTGCGGCGTGGCACATGTCCATGTTGTAAGAGAAATACGTTGCGAACGGATGAAGTCCGCGGAAGTACATGAGAGGAACTTCCATTCCGATTTCAGTGTGCCATCAAGAAATTACACATAATGGGGATCGCTTTACACCTCTCACTTTTCACTCCGCGTATGCACTTGTTTTGGCAATTTCATTCAGGTATATATCTATATCATTTCATCGGGTGTTCCGATTTCAGTGAGCCATCAAGAAATTACACCTATTGGGATTTGTTTTCCGCCAGCCTATCACTTTTAACTCCGCGTATGCACTTGTTTTGGCAATTTCATTCAGGTATATATCTATATCATTTCATCGGGTGTTCCGATTTCAGTGAGCCATCAAGAAATTACACCTATTGGGATTTGTTTTCCGTTGCCACGTTGCCTTTTGCATCCTACTGGTTCTCTTCGGTGCGCCATGTGATGGCAGTTTTTATTGTTTTTAAATGTCTGAATTTGTGTTTTTATTGAATATTGAATCTGTTCAATTATTGAATATGTATTCTGAGGTTCCTGTCCCGAACGCCATCTGATGAATGTGTGAGCTGTGCATCAGGTTACTGTAGTATTTTTAGTCTTTTGCATCCGTGTTTAATAGTTTTCGAATGATCACACAGTTGTTTAATATTTTCTCTAACTTTTACATTGGGATGCGCTAACTTTGACACATTCATCAGGGAGCAGTTTAGGGATTTCTGCTCCGATTACGTTTGGTCTTCAACTTTTAAATTCTATCTCTCATTACCACTTTAAAGTTTTGAATTTTCTGGATTGCTGTTCACCCAGTGCGTCATGTGCCATGCTGTTTGGATGGTCATTGTGGTATGTTTTTACAGAAAGGTGCGCACCCAGGTTTTTGCAAATGTAGCCCGTCTGAACGAATATTTCTGCATGTAAATGTTGTCGGTACACTTTTTATCAGCTTTTCGACGTATCTAATCAGTGCGCACCCAGGTTGTGGTACTGGAACTTATGTTGTTTAAAATAGTCGTTTCGCTGTAATAGCTTTATCGTTGTTGGCATTGTGTCATATTTTTATCGTTTAGTGTCATGTAAATGTATTTGTTTGACGGTGTAAATAAAAGACACGTTTTTAGTAGGTAGTTAGGTAGGTAGGTAGCACATCATCATCACGATCACTCATCGCTAGGGTAACTTATGGGTCCGTCACGTCCAACTCGCCGTGGAATGTAGAGCGACTCCGGACTAACTGAAATTAGTCTCAGACACTTCTGAGACTAAGGTTTTTGCTAGTCTCAGACACTTCTGAGGCTAATTTTTGTCAGGACAAATTTCCCAAAAAATAGTCTCGACAAATCCGAATTTGTCTCAGACACTTCTGAGACTAATTTTTTTTAGTCTCAGACACTTCTGAGACTAAATTTTTTTAGTCTCAGACACTTCCGAGACTAATTTTTTTAGTCTCAGACACTTCTGAGACTAAAGTTTTTAGTCTCAGACACTTCTGAGACTAAAGATTTTCAAGACAAAGACAACTACTGCCTGGACAAAAATTTGTCAGGACAAAAGAAGTCGTCTGGACTTATTTTATGATCGAGATTTAGTCCGGAGTATTAAACTTAACCAACCAAAGCATTTGGAAAATAGGCCCGCCCTGATCAATTCACCCTCTGCGGTGAATGAAAAATTAGACCGGAACTTTTATGACTAAACAGTTTTAGTCGCAAACTTACGTGATATTATTTATTAATTAAAATATTGAATTTATCGATTGATATTGATTATTTATTGACTACTTATCTTTAGTCGCAAAGTTTCAGGGATAAAACTAAAGTAGTACAACAAAGCCTAAATGTTTTGAAATTTGTTTTTTGGAGAATATATATAGAAATCTATTTATTTTGCAGTTTTCAGATATCTTGTGGTCCGAGACGGGGGGTGGGGAGCGGTGTGGGCCCCAGTGGAGGAGGATCCAGCCCCCCCCCCCGGGCCCCGGGCATAGGTGTACCTGGGGGGGTGGGGGGTGGGGGGTGGGGGGGACCCCTCCCCCCAAATGGAAAAGTGCCGACCCCACCCTCGAAATTTTGGAGGCAGACCCCACCCCCAAATGGCCAAATCTCAGACCCCACCCACCCAAATTTTCCAGACCCCACCCTCAAAATTTTGAAAATTTTGCCTCAAAATTAGTAAAAATTCGAAATTTTTTGCAGAATTTCGAATTTTTTGCCAAAAAATCCAAGTTTTTTGACTAAATGAGCAAAAATGAAGAAATATTGTTGATTTTTAGTTGGAAATAACGTTTTTTCAGCGAATTCGCGAATTTTTTCTAAATTTTTGACCGAAAAATTTTTTGCCCCCCCAAAATTCGATTTTTCCGGACCCCACCCCACCTCAAAACGGCTGACCCCACCCACCCTAATTTCGGCTACCCCCTTCCCCAACGATTTCTCAAGGTACACCAATGGCCCCGGGCCCATAGTTTCCTGGGGTGCGGTGGGGGGTTACCCCCGCCCCCAAAAATTTTGAGCCAATTTCCCCCCCCCCCGAGATTTTTTGACTTACCCTCCCCAACCTTCGGCTACCGGCCCCCCCGCCCCCAGCGATTTTTTGTACCCAAACAGTTGCTAAATTTGGCTGAAAAATAGTCAATTTTTGAAAAATTTTCTCAAATTTTGGCTTTGAAGCGCTCGTTGTGTTGTGAAAACGCCTAAAACGTTAAAAACAAACCATATTTTGAAGAAAAAAATCGTAAAAAACCCAAAAAAGTTTCCATTTTTGGCCATTTTTGAAAATTTCTGAAGTCCAAATTCTGGGGGGGGGGTTCGGGGGCATAGATTTCTTTGGGGGAGGCATAGGTGTGGCTGGCGAAAAAAGTGGGGGTGGGGGTTCAGAAAAAAGTAGGGAGGGGGTTTGGCGAAAAAAGAGGGAGGGGGCGGGGGGGGGTCGCGAAAAGTCTATTTGGTGGGAGGGGTAAGAAAAATTTTCGAGGGGGGGGGGGTCGGCGAAAAATCGGTTTTTCGTTAAAAAATTGAAAAATTTGCTCAATTTACGGCTATTTTTAACGATTTTTAGCTTAATTAAGCGAATTCTAGCAATGTTTCGCTGATTTTTTGGAATTTTTTGGAAAAATTTTGAATTTTTAGCTAAAAATTTTCAAAAATTTAGGTAGGGGTTTGAAAATTTTTAGGGGGGAGGGGTCTGAAAAAATTGATTTGGGGGGAGGGGTAGAAAAATGTTTTAGGGGGGGTTTGGCGACCCCTCCATTTGGGGGGAAGGGTCAACCCCCCCAAAACACCTATGGGGGTATCCCCTCCCCCCAAAATTTTTGACCAATTTTACCCCCCAGATTTTTTGACTTACCCTCCCCCAACATTAGGCTATCCCCCCCCCGAACCCCCCCTCCCAACGATTTTTGGACCCAAAAAGTTAGCTCAATGGTAATTCTTATTTTGATGAAAAAACGGCTAAATTACAGAAAATTTTGCATTTTTGGGCCATTTTTCGAAATTTCTGAGGTCCGAATTCTGGGGGGGGGGGTTGGGGGGGGACCCCCATCACATTTTGGAGGTCGGCCAAGATTTACCCCCCCCTCCCAGACCCAAAGTTCCAGGAAAACTATGTTTAAAATCGCTTTAAAACGGTGCAAAAACGCCTAAAACGTTAAAAACAAGCATTATTTTGAAGATAAAAGGGCTAAATAACAGAAAATTTTGCAGTTTTTGGCCATTTTTCGAAATTTCTGAGGTCCAAATTCTGGGGGGGGGGTCCGGGGGGGTACCCCCATCACATTTCGGGTTCGACCACCAAAATCCCAAGATTTATATACCCCCCGAGACCCTAAGTTCCAGGGAAACTATGTACGGGGGGTATCCCCATGACATTGGGCCCCTCACCAAAATCCCAAGATTTGTATACCCCCCGAGACCCTAAGTTCCAGGGAAACTATGTACGGGGGGTATCCCCATGACATTGGGCCCCTCTGTCTGAGGTCGAGGGCCCGCTTGGTAGTCGCAACTTTTTAGCTGAAATTCATAAAAATTTTATTTCAAAGAATAATTCAAACCTTTTTGTGTTGAGGTGTTCTATATATAGCTAATAAGAACCTCTATAGCTACCTGTATAATCAGCATTTCGATATGTCAAACCATTAAAAAGTTCTGGCCAAAAATCTGAAAAGTGGGTTTTTCCCCGCTTGACTCTATATATTCATAGATTTTCCAAAAAACGCTAAAAATCTTAACGGAGGGATCAAAATTTATCCCCTTCTGTAAAATTCCCGACATTTGATTGCTTTTTTGCCCCCTCCAAATTTTCGGGGTTCCTTCCCCTCCCTTTTCGATATCCTGGATCCGCCACTGGTGGGCCCCGCTCTCATACACAGCGACAGATGTGTTAGTTAGGTGGGACCACCACACTAAAATGACAAATTTCGGCACCTCCTGTGAGATTTTCAAATTTTGCTACACTCCCCGGATTTTCGACCAAAAGTTGTCAAAAATGGCAAAAAACGGAAATTTAGAGGTTTTGACGAATTTTCGGCTCCCATAGATTTAGTGCCCAGTTATTGGGGGAGCAGTTGCGAGCATAGGTGTAACGGAGATTTGGGGTGGAGGAGGCTCCCCCCCCCAACATTTTTATGCCAAAAATCGCATTTTCAGCCGTTTCTAATGCCAAACAACATTCAACCATGAAGTAATTTTATCATTAGACAGTAGTTCTAAACCATAGCTGTAATTGGGGGAGGTAACCCCCCCCAGCCATTTTTACAACCCCCCCAAAAAAGTTTGGGGGGGGAGGTAGTCGCGCCGAAGGCGCGTAAAATTGGCCAAAATTTGGGTATTTTTAGGGTAAAGTATATATGCAAAATTTTTCAAAAAAAAGTCCAAATTTTTGGTTTAAAGTGTTTATTAATGCAAGAAATACACGTTTTTAACGGTTTTATGGACTTTCTGGCTCAATATTGACCTTATTTTAGACTTAGAAACATGTTGCCAATCAAGATTTCGAGTTTAAAACCCCTGTCTAATGTCAAAATTACTTCATGGTTGAATATTTTTTGGCATTAGCAATGCGATTTTTGATATAAAGTAGAAAATATTTTGGGAGGGGGTCGTGGGAGGGGTCTAAAAAGAGGGCTCCACCAAAATTTTGGGGGAGGGGCCCCCCAACCCAAATCCCCGTTACCCCTATGATCTAAACTCGAAAATTTGATTGCTAACATGTCTCCAAGTCTAAAATAAGGTCACTATTGAGTCAGAAAGTCCGTAGTACAATTAAAAATGTATGTTTCTCCCAATAATAAATACTTTAAGACAGCAATTTGGACTTTTTTGAAAGGTTTTGCAAAATTTACCCAAAAAATACCCAAATTTTGGCCATTTTTCGCGCCGTCGGCGCGACTTGGGAGGGGGACGTCCCCCCCAAAAAGTTTTGGGGGAGGGTTGGAAAAAGGGCTGGGGTGCTACCCCCCCCCCACCTTACACCTATGGTTGCGAGTCAAAATACCCCAATGACAGCCTTCAGAGGCTGTGTAGATTTTGTACGCAAAAGAAAGTCCCTGTCGAGTTTAGTACACATGCAAAATTTCATTCCCCTGGCTATTACATATATATATATATATACAATATATATATATAAAAATATACCTTTAAAAAGTTCCACCGTCCGGCAGTTTTCATAGGGGTCGCGGCAGCGACCCCTATAATATGTGTCAAAAGTCCCTGGAGACACCGTAAAATAAGCTGCGCAGAGGCTGCGCAAAATCCTGCGCAGATTTCATGCGCAAATTGTAGAGCACATCGAGTTTAGTATGTGTGCGAAGTTTCAGCCCCGTATCACTTTCCGTTAAAAAGTTGCGCCCCGGACCGGTTATGGCGGCGATGTTTTTTTTCCGGTTTCTCCTATTTAATGGTCGTATTGTCCTGACTTTCCGCCTCTTTCACGTAATCTGCAGCGGAGGCCGGACCTAAAGGGGTATAGGGCCTGGTAGTACCCCATGCGCCATTTAAGAATCGCTACTTTTTTTGCGCCGCAGGTGCGCCACAGCGCCCCAGGTGCGCCACAGCGCCCCAGCGGCGCCGCAAAGTCGGCTCAGAGCGAAAAGTGACCATTTTTGTGGTCGCTGCGCAGCTCGAACGTTAAGAGCTGGAGCCGATTTCTTTTTATATTCAGAAACTACATATATTGAACTAACTAAATAGGTATATAAGTCTCGTTTCTCTATCACTTCCCATGCGACCACAGTGGCCTGTTAAAAATGGTGAAAATTCGAAAAATGAAAAATCGAAATTTCTCGCTGTGTATTCAACTTAGAAAGCTCAATTCTTTCATACAAAGGTTTTCTGGCACGGCGAATTGATTCCCGGTCTCCGTTTTGCCGTCCGACCCACCCATCTTGCTGGGCTGGTTCCACTTTGCTGTCGGAAGGGTCAAGTCGGTACCGACTTCCAAGAACACCATATAGGACTGTGCATAGCCTCTCAAAACTTTGTCAATAGGGGTTTTCTGGTGCGCCCAGCTCATTCTCCCCCCCTCCCTTCCCCCTCCCTCCCCTTCCTCCCCCCCACGCCGAGTCCGTTTTGCCGTCCGACCCACCCATTTTTGCTGGACTGGCTCCACTTTTCCGTTTGAAGGGTAAATCGGGTAGGGGTCAAGTGGTCAAAAATAAAATGTTTCAAAAGTGGTGAAATTTGGTACCAAATGAAAGCCCTAAGTGAGCTGAACAACTTTTGTCATAGAATTGCATGCTCAAAGTGGCTGTAGAGTGCTGCGGTGGGGATGGGTGGGGACTTAGGCGATTTTGCGTCAAAAATTAAAATTTTCAAAAGTGGTCAAATTTGGTACCAAATCAAAGTCCGCATCGAACTGAGCAACTTTTGTCATAGAAGTGCGTACCTAAAGTGACTGTTAGAGGGCTGTGGTGGGGTTGGGTGGGGACTTAGGCGATTTTGGGTCAAAAAAATTTTTTTCAAAAGTGATAAAATTTGGTACCAAATGAAAGCCCTAAGCGAGCTGAGCAACTTTTGTCATAGAACTGCATGCTCAAAGTGGCTGTAGAGTGCTGCGGTGGGGTTGGGTGGGGACTTAGGCGATTTTGGGTCAAAAAATATTTTTCAAAAGTGGTCAAATTTGGTGCCAAATGAAAGCCCTTGTTACTTTATATATATATGTCGGCTATGTTTTTTCCGGTGTCACCCTCGTTTGTCACCCTTTTGTAGCCTCTTTCACAGAATTTAGCGAAGGGCAAACACCTATTCCGGTATATCATCAATATATGTATATATATATATACAAGAACCAAAAATGCTCCTTCGTCGCATGTAAAATACATATGAGTACTCTCAGGCAGGTTGTACAAAAACGGAAACTAGCCTGTAAAATGCATATGAGTGGCGTTGAGGTTGTAAATTAAGGAAAACAAGTTGCAACGGCTTAACATATGAGCCTGTCCTACAACGAGGCTCATATTGGCGTATGTCAGAATATAATTTGTCGATATTTGACCTTCATATACTGGCTTTTTCCTAGGCAAAAATTTCTGGGGGGGGAAGTCTGGGGGGGGGTCCCCCCCGGGTGGGGGGTGGGGGCTCGGATTTGGGGGGGGGGGAAGAAAAATTTTTATAAAAATGTGTAAAAATAGCTATTTTTTGCTGCTTAGCTAAAATTTCACTATTTTTAAATTAAATTTAATCTTAAAATAGCTATAAAAAAATGCTTAAAAATAGGTAAAAAATCCCGCGAATCCTCAAAAAATTTTAAAAATTTGCCCTCAAAACCCTATTTTTCCGGGCACTTTAGGGTAGGGGGGGGTTCTGGGGGGGGAAGGCCCGAATCCTGGGGGGGGGGCGATTCTGGGGGAGCGACCCAGTCTGGAGGGGCGACCCAAGTCTGGGGGGGAACGGATTTCTGGGGAGGCCCCACCCCCCCCCCCCCTTAGGAAAAAGCCAGATATTTCCTATCATTCACAGTAGCCCTCCAAAGGTGACCCCGACATGTGTTAAACATAGGAAAATGAAAAAGTTAGGAAAATTTTTCTGCTACCAAAAGTTTGAGCGCTGTGTAAGAGTAAATCGGCTACGACTCGGCTGTAAACCTAATTTGGACTAGGTAAAGTGCTAATATCTATACGAGGTCATTTTCCTTAGGGTCGCTGATTTTATACGAATTTTCAAAGTCCGGAGAAGTTGATTTTTGCTCAAAATCGCTCTACAAATGTGTAGGTCAGTGGACGTTTTGTCTTGTCCTGAACTAACCCTTTGGTGTAGAAACTTCGCGTTTACATATTAGCACAGTATATTGTTAGAGCGTTATTTGGCATATAATGAATCCCTATTTGGCCTTTTCAGTAGCTCGCAGTTTTGGTAGCAGAAATTCCATTTTTCCTCAAAAACCGTCATTTTTCGAAAATTTCATGTTGGCTGCCTCATAAGTCAGTCAAATCTTAAGGTATCTCAATAAAATTTGGCATGCTAATAGACTGGGATAAAATCTACGCCTATGTGAAGTTTCATGCCAGTAGCCTTTGTTTTCCTTTGGTGACGTACTACGATAGCATGGCGGTCACCTATGAGCAAAAAATGTCAAATTTTCAACTTTTTCAAATATAGCATATTTTATATCAAATTGAAGCTCTCGATGTCCTGAACATTTTATCTTCTTGCACCAAGTCTCTATAAAGTAGTATGAGAAAGTTAGAGCGAGTTAAAGTTTGAAGCAAACGACAGTCGAAATAAGCTTTACCAAATCGTCCAGTCGCCGTGTCTCGCTCGTTGCTTAGCTTGCCACTGTAATTTGTGCGGTAATAAACACCTACAGGTAAAGGCTTTAAATTGATGTATCTGTCATGCCACAGTCTCTTGTCATCCCACTTGTACGCGACTTCGAAGCCCTCAGCGAGGCATACTAACGTAAATACTAAATTGTAGA
>JASAND010027623.1:0-60969 GCA_030248195.1 Trissonchulus latispiculum | reverse complement strand
TGAACAATTAGCACTTGAGAGTGCGTTATGAACTAGATTTTGGTCTCCTAAGTTTAAGAGCCCGTTTAGGAGGGCTCTTAGTTTATGAGCACTTCGTGAAACACCATTCTCCCAAATTTTCTCATAAATGGTAAATCTAGGAGCTCTTAGCGCTGTGAGCCCTTTGTGAAATGCCCCACAGGCCACTTTAATTGTAATGTGATGAGAAGCAGAACTGCAAACAGCTTAGAGTTGTAGTGTGATGTGTCCCACCAAAGCAGTAAAACCACGCTGTGTTATTGCTGCTGCTTAGCTTGATGGGAAAGCTGTCACCACATTATTAGAATGATGCCTTTATCTATTCTATTAGGATAGGTAGACGGGGCTCTAATTGTTCGACAAAGTTGCACCCGAGCTACCTCAACAAGTTTCGGCAGAGTTCCGGACAGTAGGCAATCCGGAAGTTAATATATACGTACTTAATTGGTACTTGTTCGGTAATAGTCAATTAACAAAATTTGAGCCAAGGATTAAACTTTGGCAGCAAGTTAAATTATACGTCATAAATCTATTAATGATCGAAATTGAGACTATTACTGTTTGCTTTATCTATTGTTTACTGTTTCATTGACTTGGTAGAATGATGCACCACTCAGTATGACAGTACGTAAGTTTAAGTTCCACATTTTTGCTAAAATGACTCATTTACAGCAGAAGAATTCCTAGAGGAAAGGTCCAGATAACTGCAAGCAAGTAAGCTGTGCTGTAATGTGATTTATTAACGTATTAAACTATTCCACAGTAGAACATATAACCTGCTAAAACTGATGTTTGGAATGTTAGTCTTGTTTCTTGTTTCGGATAACGCATGAGTGAAAGCAGTCATTAGTTAGCCACAGCATTGGCGAAGAGGCCTATTATTCCTTATTAAGATTAGGATTAGTTTTAACGATTGTTGGAGAATCGCAGACCGCAATTGCTAGTTTTTCACATCACTACCTCCAGTGGCTATGACTAGACTTTTATGCCGAGCCTAACTAAACAAGATCATCCCTGAAAGGGGGATATTCCGTCGTTGAGCCATTTAGGTATCATTGCTTAAAAATTTGTTAATTCAAGTTTATGAAGACTTACCCAAGCTACTTAATTAATTGGTTGCATCATGCGTCTGAACACGTGTAAAAACAGTCAGTAGAAAGCTAAAATACTGAGCTTCAATTGTGGATGTCTCTCTGGCTGTTGCGGTGCCAATTTTACGACCTAACTACTACGCTAGCCGAACTGTATTGATCAAGTATCTTAATTCAAACACTATTTGCAGATGGCCCAATACCAATAGGCTGACTGATATGAGCTTAGGTAGAAGTTTTGTTCATGAGTGCCGATCGTTGAGGAGTAGTTGATCGCCACCCGACCGCCGTTAATCCAATCTGATTCGGTGCTACGATTTTGCATTGTACAAAGCTTTCTGTTAACCTTCACTAATCGATAATAACTGCGGAGAATACTAAAACCAAATAACGCCACGACTTATTCTTAAATTTCAAAGCATTTATTCGCTAAAATAGATTGAAACTTCTACAATAAATTTAGTTTGAATTCTTCTAAAAGCCAAAGGGGTCTTCACCACATTTTGGTAGTTTAACAATAAATATACTATGCTGTGTGTTGCAGATAGGAGAAACATCAGAGCATAGCAATGGCGTACATGCATTTCATACTACAAGTCCGGGGAAGTTCTTCCGCTCCAGCGGAATAAAACCTCCAGTGCACCAATGCACATGACCAGTTATGTATTACATAAATGAAATATTCCATGTAATACAGTAATAAATGTTTTATTAGCTAACTGCGACCGCAAGCATAGGAGCATGCTGGTTGAATCGATGTGCAAACCTCCATGCAAACCGATGAAGCAGCTAAAGAAGCTCGGCGAAAAAAGCTAATTTACATTTCAATTAAGAATAGATCCAGTGCTAAATATCAACCAACTACATTTGTATCAGCAGATCCATTTGTATCAGCAGATTAAAAAACGCGAAATTTTGGATATTTTGTTTAACCGATTTTCAAAGAACAAGGCATCATCTAGTCTACAGAGTGGTCCACGTAATATGTGCCCCGTTGTGGATTGACCAGTTTTCCTCAATGGTAACAAATGCCGATATGAGGCCCATCAGCCTGTTTTCCAAGGAGGAGCTGCTAGTGATAGTCGAAAAGCTAGCCTCGGAAGACCTTCAATCAAGAAATGCTAAATTCACTCAATTTGCCAATTGAAGATTTTTGCAAATTTTGACAAAAATTGCTAATTTTAATAAAATTAGCGTTATTTTTTCGAAAAACGTTACAATTTTTTCTTGAGGTACAAGCCTCCCCGAAAATTTTTGTTCAAGGTACAAGCCCCCTCAAAATTTTTTGGGGACAAGCCCACCCCCAAGATCCGACCCTATGTTAATGTATGATTAAAAGTGTACCAAATAGGAAGTTTTTGGCAGAAAATTAACGTTTTCTCAAAATTTGTGGGACCGCAACGCAATCTTTATGTCATCGGAAAGCTAAAATGATCTGATACACAAGACAATAAATTTTATTCATTTCAAATTTAAAGCAGTTTAAAAATTGTTTTTCAGAGATCACTTAATTTGCATTCTGAATATTAAATAAGTGTGCAACTATATACACAATGGAGACAGTGCGCAACTAAATAAGGGACAGCTTTATGAAATTAATATACGGCAGACTTTTGATTTGTAGCATTAATAATTAGAGAAAATGCTATAACTTATTAACACACTGGAAACACATTAACATACACTAACACAGTTAACAGCTCATAATTTGAAGTAGAAGCATGTCCGAACCATATTTCTATGCGACGAACTCATTGTTGTGATTAGAGGGTCGATTGATATAAAATATGGCATATTTTGAAAAATTTGAAAAACCAGTTACATTTCAATTAAGAATAGATCCAGTGCTAAATATCAACCAACTACATTTATATCAGCAGATCCGTTTGTATCAGCAGATTACAAAACGCGGAATTTTGGATATTTTGTTTAACCGATTTTCAAAGAACAATGCATCCTCTAGTCTACAGAGTGGTCCACGTAATATGTGCCCCGTTGTGGATTGACCAGTTTTCCTCAATGGTAACAAATGCCGATATGTGGCCCATTAGCCTGTCTTCCAAGGAGGAGCTGCTAGTGATAGTCGAAAAGCTAGCCTCAAAAGACCTTCAATCAAGAAATGCTAAATTCACTCACATTTGCCGTCCGTCATTCTGGACCACAATCTAACAGATTCTGAAGATACGATAGTCTGTGAAGCTACGAAGAATCTGCTAACTTTGCCATTTCGTTGTTTTTCCTCAGCTTTGATGGAAAAAATTCATAATAGACTCCAACTACATAGTGTGAACAAATCAAGTAAGTGTTTTTAACAGTAAGTAATAGCAAGAGTACATAATAACTAAGAGTGTGACAAGCGTCAAGCTCTTAGTTATTAGGCTTGGGGACATGATATGCACGATAACGGCTGACCCCCCCACAAATTAGACCCATCACTTCGAAGAAATTCGCACGCTATGCCTACGTTCTAAAGCTCGAAAACACAACTACTCAGTTGGTTCAATGTGCGTCTGTTGCGAGCTTCAGCACACAAGCATAGCGAGCGAATTTCTTTGAAGTGATGGGTCTAATTTGTGGGGGGGGGGGGTCTGTCCACAAGTCCACATGTCCACAAGCCTAATAACTTGTCACACTCTTAGTTATTATGTACTCTTGGTAATAGTAAGTGTAAGTGCCGACGTTTTTAAGTGGCTACTGTGGAACAGATAGCAGTTTGCTAGAGTGTTATTATTACTAGTGTTTACAATAATATGGGAGGGGGATCGTCCCTAGATAGTTGTCTGGATCTCTGGACTCCATGACCTTTTGACCGATTCCACTGCCATATTCGTGTCAAAATGAATATAACTGGGATCAGGGACAATTCAGTGGTAGGGTGTAACCAAATTCAGTAACTGAAGCTGACTCTTCTACCCAATGCATTTCTAAGCAAGGGCCAGTGTTTTAATTAATGAAATGAAAGAAGGTTTTGTTTCGCTAAAAACCCAAAGCGTCCAACATCCCGCTGGATTTAGGGTATACCTGAAACTAAGCCTTCATGGTGTCTATTGCTAATTTATATTGCTATGGTTATTTATTTAGGCTATACTGACAATTTCAAAAGATAATGCATATATCCAGCTTTCTTTGCCTACTGATAATAAGCTTCTTAAAGAAAGGGCTTTATATTTTACTTTCATCAGCAGGTGATTTAGCAATTGCTTGTATTTAGTTGTCCTCAGCCATCGCACGCTGAAATTATCAAAAATATGTTTCATATATAAGCAAGAAACGTAAGAGAAACATAGTACGTGTTAATACGTGTTCAACATGTCTGAATGTTAAAACATACTGTTTATTTTTAGCCTAACTCGAAGCAAAACGTTTACTCATGTTAGTCTAATTTTGTCTATTTACAATTAATGCTTGGACATGGTTAAATAACTACATTCCATATTGATGATCGTTGGTCTTCTTCACAAATCCGTGGCATAGAGGTTCTTCCTCACTTATTTACTAATTTTGACCATTTTACAGCAATTTCAAACAGGTTTTAATTTACCAATTTACCTCAAATTTTACCAATTCCATTACATATGGCCAAAAATGTTCGTCTGTAAGTTGCCCAGGCTTTCTAAAGTTTCGTTTTAGCAAGGAGACACCTACACAATAACAAACTTTCAGTATCGGAAACTTGACCTCTTGTACAGCATCAGGTGACCGCAAATGTAACTGTACAAGTAGGTATGTAGTATCGTCTGCATGAAACTCACATTTACAGTGTGAAGTTTTTCTGATATTCCTTTTGATTTTC
Organism: Trissonchulus latispiculum; assembly: GCA_030248195.1. NCBI lineage: Eukaryota > Metazoa > Nematoda > Enoplea > Enoplida > Ironidae > Trissonchulus > Trissonchulus latispiculum. Next base: position 56,067 of record JASAND010027623.1, on the reverse strand, counting down.
ATCTAAATTCATTTAAAATGCAGCGCCATCTTTACAAACGATAAATGTAAATTGTACTCTCGTGTAGGAACCTCGGTTCCTTAGCTAATTTTCGCAATCAAAATGGAGCGCTCGCTTGGTTCACTCTTGGAAGTTTTCGTCTGTCGGGTAGTCGGGTGTAAATGCCGTCTCCCATTGTTGGGTTAATCTCGGGGATATTTCTGGAGGTATTCCCCTCCACGTTTGGGGGAGTTTACCCTTTTCTATTTCGGGTTAGTTGATTGTTTGTAGTATTTGGTCGTAATTTTTGTGAAAAAATTCTATTTCTTTGATATTTTGTGAACTGAATTTCCGCGTTTTGTGAACCATTATCATTTTGTTTCGTTTTGTCAACTTTATAGTTTTTGTCATAAAAACAGTAAACTCACGGTACTTTTTAGATTGCCGGCGCGTTTCGTAGTTGTTTAGGGAGTAGGCGAGTTAGGCGAGATTTGACATGCACACACTCTAGGATCTGCAAACTCTTCTCTTTGATTTAAATTCATCTTTGACTGCCGACAGGCATATTTTTACAATAGCTATAATCTGGGAAAGACAGAGATATACTATACCCCACCCGTCACTGGAGCAATGGATCCAGGCATTAACACAGGTAAGACTTTCAATCTCCTGAGAGGAAAAATCAACGATCTTCAGCCGACCACTAGTCTTATCCTTGGTCTCCATTTCACCAAGAAACATTGTGTTAAATACGGTACTGCAGGCGGATAAAATATGTGTCAGAAATGCAATTCAGTTTCTTCCACTTCAATCACAAATCATCATAGGAAGATTTTTCCTGGAATGAGCGAGCCATGATTCAACGCATTAATACTATAAAATAAAAAAACTTAGGATTAATAGGCATTATTGAGATACGGTTGACACACACGTAAGTGATAACTTATATACGCGAACGGAATGCCAAGGCAACTAGAAACTTAAAAGTTTTTGAATGTCTGGGAACCAGGGCTATGCATAGGAGATTTGACGACAACCCTGCTACTAGCCTGATTCTTTACCAAATGGCCGATGAACAGTACTGGTTCTCAGTTGCTTAGTGGTCTACCGTATAGCCCCTAGCTAAAACACTGAGTTTCAACTGTGGATTGCTCTCTGGCTGCTGCGGTGCCAGTTTTACGACCTAACCACTACACTAGCCGAACTGTATTGATCAGGAATCTTAATTGAATCACTATTTGCTGATGGCCCAATACGAATAGGCTGACTGATATGCGCATAGGTCTCATCCAAATCTGATTCGGTGCCACGATTTTGCATTGTACTAAGCTTTCGGTGAACCTTCACTAATGTATAATAAGGAGGATTCGAGAAACAAATAAATCAACGAGTTATATATTTTTAAATTTTAAAGCATTTATTCGCTAAAATTCATTGAAACTTCTACAATAAATTTAGTTTGAATTCTTCTAAAAGCCAAAGGGTTATCTTCACCACATTTTGATATTTCTAAAAATAAATATACTATGCTGTGTGTTGAAGATATGAGAAACATCAGAGCATAACAATGGCGTACATGCATTTCATACTACAACTCCGGGGAAGTTATTCCGCTCCAGCGGAATAGAAACCTCCAGTGCACCAGTGCACGTTACCAGTTATGTCATCAAGGAAATATTCCATGTAATACAGCCGTAAATGTATATTAGCTAACTGCGACCGTAAGCATAGGAGTACGCTGGACGAATCGGTGTGCAAACTCACATGCAAACCGATGAAGCAGCTAACGAAGCTCGGCGAAAAGAAAAAGTTAATTAATATTTCAATTAAGAATAGATCCAGTGCGAAATATCAACCAACTGCATTTACATCAGCAGATCAGCAGATTGCGAAAACTGCCATCTTTGATATTTCGTTTACCAACTGTCCAAGTACCATGGATCCGCTAGTGTACAGACTGCTTCACATTATATGTGCTCCTTTCTGGATTGAGCAGTTTTCCTCAATGGTTACAATTGCCGACATGTGGCATATCAGCAGGCTTTCCAAGGAGGAACTGCTTGTGATGGTGGAAAAGCTTGCCTTGGAAGACCTTGAAAGAAAACATGCCAAAATCACTCAGATCTGTCAGAGAGTAGTGTTCGTCATCCTTGAGCACGGTCTAACAGAATCGGAAGCTGCGACAGTATGCGAAGCTACAAAGAATCTGCTAGCCTCGCCATTCCGTTACTTTTCATCTGCTTTGATGGAAAAAAATTAGTAATAGACTACAGCTCCATAAATGTGAACAAATCATCTTGAAGTAAGTGTTTACCAATTGAAGTTTTTAAGTGGCTACTGTGGAACAGTTAGCAGTTTGCTAGAGTGTAATTATTACTAGTGTTTACTAAAATATGAGGGGTTGTAAGTAGATAGTTCTCTGGATCTCTGGACTCCATGTTGTTTGACCGCTCCCACTGCCATGTTTGTGTCAAAACGAATATAACTGGAGTAATCGGGAACAATAAGGGTTTGCACCAAATAGGGAAGTTTCTTGTTTGGCAGAAAAATAACGTGTTCTCAAAATTTGTGGGACCGTTACGCATTCTTTATGTCATCGGAAAGCTAAAAAGATCTGATCCACAAGAAAATAAATTTTATTTATATCAAATTTGAAGAAGTTTAAAAATTGTTTTTTAGAGATTATCACACTAAATTTGCATTCTGAAAAGTAAATGAGTGTGCAGATATATACACAGTAGGGTTGTCCCCGGGCTGTGTAGCGGGCTTCGGGCCCTGTTCCGGACCCGGGCCCGGAAAATTTTGTGTTAGGTCCGGCCCGGGCCCCGCCCGGCTTTGGCTGAAGGCCCGGCCCGCTACCGCGCCCGGTTTTAGAGGCCGGGCCCACCAAGCTTGCCGGGCTCACCGGGCCTGCCTGGCTCACAGGGCCAGCTGGGCCCATCGTGGCTGCCAGGCTCATTTAGCGAGTCTGGGACTTGCAGCGTCCCGGGCTTTGAGCCGGGCCTAGTAGCGGGCCCGGGCTTTGGAGTCCGGCCTATCACTGGGCCCGGGAATTTAAAGCCGGGCCAAGGAGCGGGCCCGGGGTTTGGGTCGGGTCGCGTAGCGAGCTCCGGGCTTTGATTGGGCTCCGGGCCTAGTAGCGGGCTCTGGGCTCCGGGCCGGTCCTGGGCAGGGCCAGGCCGGTCGATAACTTAGGCCCGGGCCCAGGCCCGGCCCGGTCAATTTCTTATCGGAACAACCCTATTACACAGTGTGCCAAATAGGAGACAGTGCGCATTAAATAAGGGACAGCTTTTTGTGTACCTAATATACGGCAGACTTTTGATTTGTAGCATTAATAAGTGTAACTGTGGGAACAATGATTCTACTACAAACAATGTTCTAGATTGGCAGAGATGAAGCCGACAGCTGAACAAGTTTCGCTGGTGAAAAGCGTAATTGCTTTATGCCGCCTGTGCGACATCGACCTTCAAGAACTCGTAATCCAGTATGGATTCCCATCGGCTGATGAAATTAAACGAGACAAGTACGGCAGCTCATTTGTGGATAAATACGTCGACCAGGTAGAGCGGAGCACGACCACTGTTGGCCAATCAGAATCCCTAACTATCGGGTCGTCCCTTCTGGGGTTGAAGATTGAATCAGCCAACTGCAGCTCTGTCAAACGAAAGTACGCAGAAGACGCAGAAAGTCAAGAATATAAAAAATTATGCCAAAGACTCGATATGTTGGAGAGAAAAGTCGACAGCTTAATTGGGCTGTAGGTGATACTTGGTGATTTCGTGGTAGCAACGAAAGATAACTGATAACTAACTAACCAAAGTTTTTCGCCTCCTATCTTAAGAACTCGATTTTTTATCCAGACCAGACCTGTCCTTTTTGTAAGCTGAGTTTTGATGATATGAAACAGTACGGAATCTAATGCACTGTATGTACTGTATGTGGTATAGTTTCTTGCCAAAATGATGATGCTTGTTTGTCCAGTTTTGCAGTTCATTCATGTGATAGAATGTAGCAAGCATGTTCTTGTTGGGACAGTTTGTTTCTCATGTCTACTTTTACCCTGCATTCGCTTGGTCACTTTGTGTGTATTAGCTTTTAGTTCTTGGTTTCGTAGGTTTATTTCGATTTTCTTTGATTGTCTTACTCAAGGTTGCCTATCGATTGCAATAATTGTTGATATGATTACATCATTCACCATGGTTCCTACGAAGAAAACAAAGTAAAGCAATAAAGAAAGAACAAGAAGTTACAAGTTAGTGATACGTTCACATTCAAAAATTGGCTTGGATGGGTTTGTAAAAAATTGCACCAAAATGATTTTCATATTCGTCCGTTTTGTTTCCAATGCCTTAGTGACAGGTGAAGCAGCTTCAAGGCGTTTGCGAACTTGGTTCTATTTTATTTTGTTGCGTTATTGCTCCCAAATGAAGCTTTATGGCTACCAGACATTACGTAACTTTTATAATCATTCCTATTAGCTATTATCGACGGTTGTCTTTTGACTGTTGTACGCATGCTCGTATATAATGTAGTGCGAAATTACGAATATCCTGTTTTGTATGACCGATTTTGGTGATTTTCTCCTAATTAGAAACAAAATTAAAACAGTACAAACAAGCAACTCGGTTAGTGTTTTGCAATTAGATTAAATAAAATTTCGGAAGCAAATCATTAACCTGCAGTTGGCAAAAGGCTGGCTAAGATGACGCAGATTTCGCGACTAATCATGTTCATTTCCAATATGATCATTCTTTAGTCAACTCAGTAATTATTAGAGATCAAATGGGCACGACCTCAAACTTAATTAGCTGTAGACAGCAGGCCACCACAACCATGCCTAGACTACATAATAGAATAAGAGTATGAAACTCTTACACTGCTATGTGCTAAACATGCTTGACATGCTCGGTTCGTTAACGCGGGATCCCTCCCCCCCGAAAGTCTCGGGGGGGGAGGGTCCCACCTAACAGTAATTACATGCATTCATACAAACGTGTCGGCTTGCTGATTCGCTAATTAGCTTAGGCTTACCGTAGGCATTTTATCAGTAATCTTTTAATAATTAATTATAACTTCAAAACAAAAATGCGTAGGAAAGGAATGTAGTATGCAACAATTTTTGTATCATTGGAAAGAGCAGAAAAATGCTACAATGTTGTCAAATTAGTTTTTTAATTACATTAATCTAATTAAAGTTATAATTAATTAATTAAAAATTGCTAATAAAATGCCTACCGTAAGCCTAAGCTAATTAGCGAATCAGCGAGCAGACACGCGCTTGTATGAAAGCATGTAATTAGCGTTAGGTGGGACCCCCCGAGACTTTCGGGGGGGGCCGACTTAACGAGCCGACCATGGCAAGCATGTTTAGCACATAGTAGTGTAAGAGTTTCATACTCTTATTCTATTATGTACTGTTGACCATACTTATAAAGGAAGGTTGCAGAACCATTGAGTAAAGCTATCAAGCTTTGGAGTAAAGCTCAAGGCGTGCAGACGCATCAAGTATGGAATTGTGTCCAAAAATAAAATCGCGTAAACGTTCAAATTTACACGATTTCTACCCCTATTTTAAAACGTTTACACGATTAATACACGTTCGTTTTTATGACACTCTTTTTTGCTACTACTTTTTGCTCTCTGACTTACTGCTGCACAGGACTTCTCAATAAAGTAGTATGAATGTATGCTAAGATTGGCGCTGCTGCACAAAATCTTTCTTTGCTTTTTTGCTGTAGTGCAGACTGAACGGTTGTGCCACAAAAAGTCTAATAAAAACCATTTTCAAAACAAGCCGCTTACATGACTTCAACATGAATAAAATCGTGTAATGAAATCGTTTAAACGCTAAATTTTCGACACAATTTTGACACGGTTCCTATACGCATTAGTGGACTTAACCGCCAACTATTTAGTGCATGTTTTAGTTGGAGCAATACAAGCGCATCTATACAGAAATGTTAAGCTTAGAATGGTTCGGAGGCCGGGGGCCGCCTTGGCGGACGGTCGGGAAGGGGTCTGGTTGAGGGCCGGCCCCCGGGGCCAGCTTGAAGACCAGCCCCCCACAACATGCTTACTAATTCTGCTAAAATAGTGCTATAATAATACAGCTATTGCCTGACCACTATTTCACCACCAATTCATCACACATCTTTTAATTTTTAAAAGGCGTAGCGTTGCAGACAAAAAAACGTTAAATTTTCCTTATTTAACGGACGGAGTTAGTTAAAGTTCGAGTGGACGGACAGCGGGGCCAGTTTTATAAAGAATCGTCTCGAGTTCTCAAGTTCTCGAGTAGTCTGTTTTCAGTGACAGCATGCAGCAACCTCTTCTGTATTAAAAATTATACGCTTATGTGTCTACGGACTATTTTATGATGTCTTATTTAGTCAACTATGCAAATTATTGAAGCAGGAAGAAAAAATTAATAAGTTTAAATTTTCAAAAATTTCTCTATTAGGTCTCAAGTTGGCAAAAATTTATCTGGTCGAAATCGACCATAGAACTTGACTCGAGAACTCGACAACTTTTTCAGCGTGACTTGCAATGCGACTTGCGGATCTCGAAAACTTCCAGCGTAGTTTAGCTACTAGACTCGAGAACTCGAGAAAATTTTTATGAAACTGGCGCCAGGTGAACAAAAAATTCAACTTTGCGGAACAACAAATATGTAAGTTTTATATTCTTTGTGAGAACAATTTTCACTAGTACATTAGTTCAATAGTACACCAGTCTATTATGTCTGAAATAAATTCAGTAATTCTGTTTGACCTATATACCGCTGGGATTTGTTCGTGGCACACACCCAGGTCGTGTAGCGATGCCGTCAGACTGGAATATTCTGAAAATGCTCTCAACGCTGGTGCTGACATATGTATGAAAATTTGTTTCACTTCTGTGATATTAATATGATTCTGAAAATCGTAACTGTTGACTAAAGGAGGGACAACATATGTATGCAAATAGACACTGAACTAAATTAGACCAGCTAACACTTCGGACTCACTGTACTTTTGTACACAGATTTTGTCCGCCTGCAGTCCTATTTTTAAGTCAATGTTCTACGGTGAACTGGAGACCAAGGAGAAAACTAGTGGTCTGCTGAAAATAGTTGACTTTTCCCTTCAAGAGATTGAGACCATTTTGGAAATGATGATGCCCGCCGGTCCACGTGTGATGTAAAGCCTTTCTGCTGTCAGAATGTTCTGGTATGAAATCAGCATTACTGTTTTTGTTATTTTGTTCTTAAAAACGCATTGCTGCATTGCTTGCATTGCTGCTTCTCTGCATACGATGCTGTAAAAAACTATAAAAGACTGAAAGAATAACTGCAGTCGCTGAGATAGGAAGGAAAGGAAATCCTGTATGCCGAGGCTACACGTTCTAGGATCACGTGCATACATCAACACGGAATCCGATTCTGGGGGTCTACCCCGCCGAAAAATTCTACAAGTATTACTATTAGTATTTTATTATTTTATTGCAGTAGTAAATTATGGGGTCACCCCAAAAATTAGCCAGATTAATAAGTTTTAACGTTTTTGGCAATCATGTTCATGTTTTCAAAAGACTGAAGACTTTTGAAAAAGGAAGAAGACTGTAATATCGTAATCCACCGCTACAAAACAAACTTTCTGCATTTCTGCAATCTGATTTGCTATTTTAAGAAACTTAGCATGGTCGAAAACCTACCCATTTGTATCGTTTTAGAAACTTCAGAGCGGTAGCGGTGGGGCTAAGGATAAACTTGGCCAGAGTAGAACCATATAAGCTTACATTTTAAGCTTAAATCTTTAGCTTATACTGAGCTAACGAAAAGCTGAATCGAAAAACGGACATCAAATTCCTGTTCTACGACCCCGAAAACCGCTGTATACATCTTTTCAGCAAAATCGGAGACAAAAAATTTTTCGGTATCGCTTGGTCCCCCCTGAGCAATTAAAAAAAATCGAATTTTACGAAATCGAAAATTTTTGCGATATTTGAACTCAGCGTAGTCGAAAACATACCCATACCAAATTTTAGCTCATTTGGTCAAGTTTTATGGAGTTTGAGTGCTGGGGGGGGTAATCGAGATAAGACCCATATTTCAAATTAAGTATATATTGGGATTTCACTATGTGGGATTTCACTATGTGTCAATTGAGGCATTGGCACTTCATGAAAAGTCAGAAATGACCTGACAGATAGTGTAATAAAGGTGTTCAACAAAGTATTACACTATGTGTCTGACACTTCATGAAGTGCCCAATTACACTATGTGACTACGACAATCATATTCATAGGCAGTTATTGTATCCGAACAGTAAAAGTAGTCGCATGTTAGACCAAGAGTACAAAATAACTAAAAGTGTGACAAGCGTCACGCTATTAGTTATTAGGCTTGGGAACACGATCTGCACGATAACGGCTGACTCCCCCCACAAATTAGACCCATCACGGGTCTCTTGCGCAATTCCCCCCCAGCCCTAACTTTTGATTTTTTTGACCAATAACTTTGAAATTTTGTATGGGTGCATACTAGAGGCTGCTGAATTCAAAAATTCAAAATTTTTTAAATTTTAAAAAATTTTAAATTTTATTTTGGTAAGGGGGGACCAAGGGGAACCAAAAAATTTTTTGAAAAAAAATTTGCTGAAAACGTGCATACGGGGGTTTTCAGAGGTGCTGAGCACGAATCCGAAATCCGTTTTTCGATAAAGCGTTTCGTTAACTTAAAATAAGCTAAAGTTACAAGCTTAAGATTTAAGCTTATCCTGAGTTAACGAAAAGCTTTATCAAAAAACGAACTTCGGATTCGTGCTCAGCGCCCCTGAAAACCCCCGTATGCACGTTTTCAGCAAAATTTTATTCAAAAAATTTGTCGGTTCCCCTTGGCCCTTACCAAAATAAAATTTAAAATTTTTTTAAAATTTTTTAAAATTTAAAATTTTTTGAATTTTTGAATTCAGCAGCCTCTAGTATGCACCCATACAAAATTTCAAAGTTATTGGTCAAAAAATCAAAAGTTAGGGATGGGGGGGAATTGCGCAAGAGACCCCCCATCACTACAAAGAAATTCGCTTGACTTGACGCTTGTTCCACTCCTAGTTATTATGTACTCTTGGTTAATAGACAAATCAGAGTCTCTGACGAAGGAGGAATTGACATCCAGCTGTAGTACTGTCTAGTCAGCGCAATTGGCATTGGGCAAATGGCAGGTGGCAATGTATGGTACGGGGATGACAGCACGTCTAAGCAAGTCGAGGCACCCATAAATTTTCTTCTTCATAAATTCTTGTTCTCACCTTTGACTCTCCAGTCGCATTACCTCCGGCATACTTATCAGAGACGTATCAATCAGTGAAGAGGTAAGTCTGGTGAAAAGGGTCACAGTTTGTGTACAGCCGGAAAATTCGACCGTCGGTTTCCATCTATCGAGTGGTTGAATGGCGATCGTTATCGGCTGGGTCACAGGCGTTCAGGTCTCGGGCTTGACGGTAATGGGTGCAGTCTAGGGCTAGCTCGGCCGCGCTACAACTTTTTCATACATTCTTTTAACGATTGCTCGATCGTATTGGTGAACCGTTGGTTCGTTTCTGGTTTTCCCCTAACTTGTTTTGATATTTTCAAATATTTTACTTCGTTCTTCCCAATTTTTCTGATGTTTTAAATTTGTCATCGTCTATAACCTTGCGATTAGAGCACGTTGCTTGAACTTTGTTTTCATGAGAGACTATCGAAACTTCCTATATCTTGTTGGAATGGATTATATGATGATATTCCTGCAGGTACCTAGAAAACTAGAAACTCTTTTGTTCCCACTCCAGTCTCTAGCCATAGCAATCTAATTGGGTTCAATTTCTTTTCGACGTGATATCATTATCACCAAAGAAGAATATAATAGTAAAGCGAATCATGCTGATTGAAAATTACTCTGAAATGAACACAATTGAATGTAATACATTACACTTACAATAGTCAAGCAATTTAATTTCCCGTAAATTATGTCTCTGGACAGACAAAATAGATGAAGCAGCTACAGCTGCAGTGTGTGAGCATGTGACAATAAATTGAAAACTCCTTTTGATGGGTACCCAACTTCCATAACTCATAAATCGTATACAGTTCGCTTCACCCAGTCGTATATAAATGGAAGCTTGACGAGGCAAAGCGGACAGTCGGAACAAAGCGACAATACTTTAGGTTATGTCCCAATTTGTTATGTATATATTAAATCAAACCAAAGATTTAACGTAAACCATGAATAACACATCTGTCATTTTTAAATCTAATAATACCATCGGTTACAACGTGATCGCCTCTTGCATTGCCCTGTTCAGCCTTTCTGTTTATCTGAAAGTGTGCTACATCCTGTGGAAGCATCGAAACGGTCAGTTCGACAATCCCTTCTATAAGCTGGTTCTGGCTCTAGGTGTTTTCGATTCCATATATCTGTCTCAACAAATTACCTTCGTCGGTGTTGAATCGACTTTTGGTGACCAATTGCCGTCCGCTTATATCTACCTGGCTGGGGCCATTAATTGTTTCTCTGGTTGGAACATCGTTGAATTAATTCTGATCTGTACGTTCTTCTGTACGTTCTTCTGTACGATCTGTACGTTGAATTAATTCTGATCTGTACGTGAAATTAAAGAGACGATAGAAATGAAAAAGCGGGGAATACGGGCTTATAGTCAACCAAGCATTGATATAAGTGACATCTGGCTATCAGAAATTGGACTCTAACGCAGGCGGCAACATCAAAAGGAAGGTCTAATGCACAGCCTTAGTGTAATAACAGAGTACACAGTACAAGTACATTGTAACAGTGTACACACTAAGTGCAATTGAAACTGGGAGAATACAATAAGTATAAGTTCCAAGCAAGTAAAATTGTCCCCAGGGAAGTATAGTGGTAATGTTACACAGGAGTGGCGCGTACGGTCCCGGATCAAATCCCCGACCGCCTCTTATCCCAACAGCCCTCTTAAGGGCTACTAGTCTGAAGACGCCCATAGGAAAAGATGGGCGAAACGTCGCGACCCAAAATTTAACAGCTGCCGTGGCAAGAAAAGGCCAATCATCTAATTCTAGTAATCGTTGAATTAATAGTGGGAATTTGCATCAATCGAACTATGGCCGTTTTCATGCTACAAAAATATTCCGTTTACTTTAGAACTAAGCACGTGTTTATAACTATCCTATTTTGTATGACACTGTCTGGCTTCAGTATCTCGCTATGGTATGGAGCTGGTTGCTACGGGCACGCGCCGAACGGTTTGACCTACAGTTGGTCCTGCGATGGAAAACATCCCGAGGCTGTAGCGTGGGCATTGTTCTACACCCAAATCACATCATCAGGAATTTTCTTTTTCAGTTGTGGTTTTGTACTCCATGATTTTGATCCGACTACGTCTTAAGGTCAATAAATCGGCGTCGTTGAAGAAAGAAAATGTCAGGGAAGCAGGCATAGGAAAGATTGATAAGCCTGATATGGGAGTTCAGCTGATGGTCCCGTGGTGTAGTGGTTAGCATGTCTGACTCTAGAGCAGAAGGGCCGTGGTTCGATCCCCGGCGGGACCAATTCTTTACTTTCAATGGTGAGTGAAAAGCTGAACCTCCCTCTTCCCTTCTCTCTTCTAGGTCCTGGTTTCGTGGGTACAAGGGTACTTGACGCCTCCCGTAAGGGCTTGTCCTCGGTTCTTCTTGATCAACCAGCCCTGGTAGAAGCGCTACAAAAATACATTAACAGTTCAGTTTGGTATCATCTGTTTAACTTTTATTAGCTATATATTAGGTTACTGGCTAACTCAGCAAATTGGTGGGCGAGATGTTTGCAAACTTTGGCCAACAAAATGCAAACGGCCAAAACAAAGATTTTCTTGGCCAACGCCCAATGTCTTGGCTGGCCAGTGGCCGCACCGGACAACGCACAACAGCGTAAGCGGTTCAAAATCTTATTCTATTATATTATGTATACTCTTAGTTTTATTTGTTGTGATTTTGAAACGATATATTTGTTAAACTAATAGAACAGTTTGACTTGTACACTGTTTAATAGTTTCATTGACTGACCCGTTCTAGTGATGATAATGGAAATGAATTAGAAATCCAAATTTCCCTGAGAAATTTTTACGGTCAATTTTTTTGGAAAACTAGCATCAGCACGGCTACATGGTATCAAGAGTACATTACAACGGGAGGTCTACTTGGCATGCTCTATGTTATCAGAGAAACATGTATGTTCTATTCGCTAACGGCTTACCCCTACCCTCCCGCAAATTAGACCCTAGTGACCAGAGCAGAGACATAACTCCTAACAATATCTTAGTTACCCCATTCTGCAAATTAGTTCCTGGTCGATTAGGGGGTCCTACCCACCCCATTGAAATTGTATATATAGTACATGTATAATGTATATATATATTTAAATATATAGGGGAAGTGGCCCGAATATAGGCAAGGGCCGAATATGGGCAACTTCAACTTCGGATAGGCACAGTGACTTTTTGCTTAGGAATTTGGAAACAAAATTTTACCAATTTTTTCGATTCTAAGTTATCAATGTACCTGCCAAATTGCAACACGAACTTTTCTTTCTATAATTAATTAGAATTTGTTTTCTAATTATTGTCATTTTTTAATTTCAGAAAAGCAAACTTTTACCACTGTACACTAAATTTTTCACCTCAAGGATTCTCAGGTTCAGTTCGGTCAATCTTACAAAATTTAATATCATTTCATAGATTACTCTTTGTAGATTGTTCTCCTAAAAAGTCAAAGCTTTATGTCCCTTCTGTAAAACATTTTATGCAGGACAACTATTTTGGTGCCATTTTTTATTTTGAGCCCTAATATGGGCATGCCAAAATGTACCGGTGCCCAAATATGGGCAATAGGCAATTTTACATGTAAAACTTGGCTATTTACATGCAAACAGTGATTTTTTAATTTACAAGCAGTGCAAATCTTTATCTTAACAATTCCATACATGATAGTGATTAATATTTGAGATAACTAAGAGTCGACAGAAATTTTGTTAGAAAAGTGATATTTTGTACAGGATTCACAAGAACACCTAATAAACTCGGTTTAATTATAGAATTGCTTTTAAAAAGCTTCGAAAAGTTAATAATTATCATTTATTAATTGATTATAGCCATTAATTATTTGTTCAATCACTAATTAACAGTCAATAGTAGTTATTAATAGTTAATAATTATTAGTTATTAACAGTTAATGGCTAATAGTTATTAAATGTTAATAATTATAAGTTAGTAAGTAAGTATAAATATTAATTATCAGTTACTTAGCAGCGACAACATCAAAACAAGTAACTTTGCACTTAAAATCTACTGTTTTAACGTTTTGACTGATTTCGTTTGATGTTGCCGCTATGATAAAGCGTGTGCTCATATTTGGGCCACTTGGCCCATATTAGGAACCCCGGTGCTCATAACGTTTTTACCTTATCTCTATGTGTTTAAATAGGATTTGCCTATATTTGGGCCACTTCCCTTATATATATATATATATATATATATATATATATATATATATATATATATATATATATATATATATATATGTGTGTGTGTGTGTGTGTGTGTGTGTGTGTGTGGGTGTGTGTGGTAGACAGATAGCGCAGTTAGACACTTCTAGAAGTGTCTGGTCATTTTAGACACTTCGCAAAGTGTCTAGACACATTGCGAAAATATTGTCAGAGTGACGTTTTTGCGCAATGTGTCTAGGCTCTTCGCGAAGTGTCTAACCTATATTAGACACATGCAGAAAATTATTTCTCACTTGACTCAAACTATGATTCAACAAGCAAAAGTGTCTGCAAAAAGTTAAGAGTTTTTGTGGAACATTTCATTAAATTGTATGCCTGCTGCGCAGAAGACTTTCTCTTTTGTTATCATTAACTAGATTTGGCTGACGATTATTGACATCTAGTTGGGGTAAGATGTCATGTGTCGGTACATCTGCAGTTAGTACATCTGTCGGTACATCTGCAACAAATATCTATAAAAGATTGAGGTCATTTAGCTTTAGTAAACTATAAATATGCTTGTTGGCAAAAATAGAAAATTCATAGCATTCCTTAAAACTTACTGAATGACTTCCACCATCAACTAAATTATTCAGTTCCTGATTAAGCTAGAAAAGCTTGGAAATGTAGCAACTGGTAAAATCTTCATCTCAACTTGTCTTCAAATGTTATGCACTTCTTTTGAGAACTGGTTTCCGATTCAAAATCAAGACATTTGTTTACATTGTAGAATCTACGTGCAAAAGACGCAGTGCCTATCTTTAACAATGCAACACACGCTTTTATGCATCCAGCGTTGATGTATGTTGGAATCATGCTAAATCGTTCCACTAAGCAACTTTAAGAGACCTGCTGCGCTGAGGCGCAGCAGGAAAAATCAAGACAGGCAACATACAATTCATTTATTGCTACAACTATCGCTTCTATGACAGCGAGAACAGCATTTAATTCCCGCATTGTAACATTTGCATTTTTTGTTCTGCCTGGAGGCAGAACAACTTACACGGAATATAGCTATGTTTTGCACTAAGGAATCCGTCTCTAATCATACTCTGCCTATCTTCAGCATTGGCCTAGTATGCTGCTGTCCTCGTTTTTTTAACCAAAGGGGGCCTAGTGTTGCACATCTTGGTGTTCCAATAATTTGGGTAATTATTAATGTTTATTACTAATTTTAATTATCTTTTGATTTTCTGCTTGGTTGGTTCAGCAGCTTTGCATTCGCTCTGTTTTTCTCCCCCTCCCCCACCGAAGACTGAATCCAATTTTCTGTTTCGCTGTTGTTTTCCTTGCCCCCCCCCCTTAAAACTTTAATTCAATGCAGTTTTCAAGAAAGTCAGTCAATATGCAAATTAGTTCAACAACGTCTGAGGACGTTCCTTCCTAGCAGCCAAACCGATGTGTTGAGTTGCACCGTCGAATGTTTTTAAAAGTTTCGCGCACTTGGGAAAACATTGTCTAACTTATACCAGACGACTGCTGTCTTCTTTTTCAAGTTTTCACTCTTAAAGTGAAGTCTGGCCCAGTCATATAACTTGTCGCTCCTCTTCTAATAATGCCAATTTTGTTTTCGCTAAAAATTCAGGAAACTCTTGCGATTTTTGTTAAAAGCGGCATTGCGTTTTCCAACAGATAACAGATAACAGATAACACTCAATATTTACAGTGTGATAATTTATCTTGGCAATACATGTCACAAACTGGTAGTTGATTTGCTCTCTTTTGGCCGAAATTTAACCAGTGCGAGATTGGTTTATTGATCTGGAGTATGAAATACCTTATTAAACTAATAACCATGTTCGCAGAGGGTATTTTTAAAGCATTTATGAAGCAAACAGCTTAGTCGGTATGAGGGGCCCAATAACATAGTGCCCAGACAACAGTGTCAGAAAACAAACACTATCTTGTAGGTATTATATGATCTCGAGCAGTAGGAAAGCAGTTCCGGATTTGGAGGTTTCACCCGATTTTATAAAAGCCGATGAACTCAACTTTACTAGAAAATATGAATTCATTTTTTGTCTGGGGTTGAAAAGGGGACCACGAGAGTGTAGAGTAAAAATGTTAGAAAACGCAATGTCTAAGGTAGTATACAAACCTATTTAACTGCTTAAAAGAGAAGGAACGGATCACCTGGACCTTTCAGGTTACGCCCCTGCCAATCAGGCACCTTAAAGTGCTGGTTCGGGAATTTGCAGAAAATTTTGAAAGACTGCAATTTGCTCAATTCTCGGAGTTAAACAATAACCTTTATATAATTTTAAAGCTTGGAATGTGCTTAGGTTACAAGAAAGTACAGCTGTCTAATTTCAATTTTTCGGCTTGAACATGCGATAACAAAAAACAATTTTTGAACATGGATTTCTCGAATTGTGGGAAAGCTAAAGAAAAGCGACCATTTCAGGCTTCAAAAGGGCTTCCCGAGGGCTATTTTTGCTGAAATTGTTCATTGTTCAAGTAAGCTCAAGATTTTGAGAAAATGTAAATTTTGTCTGATTTTCTTCAAAATTTTCAAGTTTGGGCTCTCGAACAGAAAGATGAAACGCAAAACCATGAAAAATAGCCCTCGGCAGTTGTCTCAAAATACGTATCTAAAGCCGTTTAGATACCTAAAACCGTACCTAAAACGGCTTTCCTAATCGCTGCATGAGTTCAGAGAAATCCGTGTTCAAAACAATCTAGTTGCGATTTTCAAAAATCCAGATTTTCTTTGTTGTGCGTAGGAAGAGACAAATATGGACAATACTTAACTGGTGGACCAGTGCTGTTGAAACTGTCGAAAGCTTACAATATTCCAGTCTTCCAGAAATGGTCAGTTTTGGACCTCGAAAATCAATTTTCGATGGTATCCCTTAAACCGCAAGGAATCAGAGTACTCGCAAGAGCAAAGTTGTAGGTCTTGGTAAGAGGATTCGAATGATTATAAAGCCCGGTTCACGATGGAGTGCTTTGTGCTTTGTGCTTCGTCATTTGTGCTTTGTGCTTTTGCCATTTGTGCTTTGTGCTCAGTGCTCAGGAGGCAGTACTTTGTGCTTTGTGCTCAGGAGACTGAAGACACATAGTTCACGATGACAAAGTACAGTCACGAAAAGCGCAAGTCACGTGACATGGGAATTATTCAAAAATTAAATAACCAACACTGTGGAACGTTTTAAGATTAGCTAATTATAATTGTAATTACTTAAAAATTAAATAACAACATATTTCTGTATGTATTGCTTTTCCGATCTAATTTTAGTTAATTGGCATACGACTATGTGGGAATTTAATACTCATTTTTGAAAAGTGTTTATTCCGACGGATAAAGAAATTATCCACTATTTATGTTTTTACTTTGGTGGGCACTGTCTTTTCAAAAATTATTAAACATTTGATAAGACTATTGCAGCTATTTTCCTTAATCTTTTCTTGTTCTTTATTCCAGCCAATCAGCGAAGAGATTGGCTTAATTTGATTGGAGAGCACAAAAGCACGAAGTAAAATCATCAACATTGTTGAAGATTTTCAAAGCATACCAAAAGCACAAAAGCACAAAAGCACAAAGCACAAAGCACTCCGTCGTGAACTGGGCTTAAGTTCGTCTGTGTAGAGTGGCCGTAGAGCAAGTTACGGCGGATTAAATCTAATTTCTCCAAAACTAATATTTTCACGCCGCTACTTTTCTAAAATGTTTTCTTGGCTAAAAGATGTAACTGTAGTAAATTTGAACGAATTTCAATGACAATTGCGCTTTTAAAGCCCAAAAATACACGAACCCGAACCAGCACCTTAAACGGCACTTGGATAAATATTTAAATTACTATTTCCAGTCCATCTGCTTTTCCGTGAGGTTCACCTAATTCCGTATTCCTGTGAATATATTATATATTCTTCATGCTCAGATGCAGAACGATACCCCTTTTAGGGGTCGTCTTGTTAGTTAGACACTGCTTTGTACTAGGTTTGCAGTGACAGATTTTAAATCCTTGACCATGTCCAACGGAGTCCAGTCTCACTGCCTCACGTATGCTCAAAATGTGTTCGCAGTTTCTGGCTTCGCTACTGCACCTGATGGTCTTAGATCTTTTTTGGTGAACCAATTAACCAAAATCCCGTGATTTGTTCCAAGTCTGTATAGATCATCTTTTTTGTCTATTACGGTGCACAGGGGATCTGCGGGACCACCGTAGGATCTACCGTAGGAACAGCTACCAGAACCGCGTCGCCCACTTCGAATTCCTGGAGGAGCTTTTCAGATCTTTGCAACATCCGCTGTGCTTCTGCAGTCGTACATTCATGTGCAAGCACTCTGGCCTCTCTTATTTTAGCCTGCCTGTCACACTGAGGGCATATAACCTTCTGTCCATAACCTTCTTCACCAACCAAAAGTCCAAAAGGAATATGGCATGGCTCGTGACACGTTTCACATCGATGAGCCCCCGAAGATGATTTTTCGCAGCTGATGCACGTCATATCACCAGGAGTGTCGGTATCTGTTGTCGATTGACTGGCAGTTTCACTGTTTGTTTGACTGGACTCTGAATCATGGCCTACCAGTTCATCCAAATCTTCTTCGGAATTAATTTGATCGAGAAGCTGCACCGGAATATTCGTCGATAGCAATCCTCTTTTCATGTCCACGCCAAATAAAGCTTTATAAGGAGTAGCTTTATTACCCGGTGAAAAGTGTTGTTTTTCTGATTTTGTAGCCCTGCTCTTTCAACCAGATTCTTAGTTTGTTTTCCATGTCTTGATTTGATCGTTCAATGGAGCCCTGTGATTGTGGATATCGTGGCCTTCCATGGACTATTTTTACGCCATCCCACATTTCGGCCAGCTCTCGAACCAGGTTATTGGCGACCTCTCGGCCGTGATCGAATTGGAGTATGTGTGGGGCATCAAAAGTAAGGAAAATGTCAAGAAGCTCTTTACTTACTTCAACGCTGGACTTTTGCTTTAGTGGGCGAAGGAGACAGAACTTGGTCGCATGATCTTGCACATAGGATCCACTTGTAGTCTCCATCTGGTAGTGATTGCATATCGATTAGGTCAATCAGCACCCTTGACAGTAACTCGCTAGAGATTATAGGTCGTACCACGACATCCTTACGATGTTGGGGCTTCTTTGTTTGGCAACTGGGACAAGTATTCACAAATATTTGAATTGCAGGTCTGGGTATGTAGTGTTGGGTTAAATCCTCTTCCATTTTACACCTGCCGCCGTGGCCAGTTCGCTGGTGACTTGCTGACAAAATGTCAAAAAGTTCATCATAGGGCACCATGTAAACGACGTCCCGTAGCTCGGTCATTTCAGTTTCATCTGGCTTTCTGATAACCTTTTCGGTCCCACCAATACTCAAAATGTCATATGTCCTGAGAAGCCTATATTGTCTTGAGGACTTTGTTCCAGATTCGTTCTTTGCAGCTTTTACTTCTACCAGCAGTTCAGAAAGCTGCAGGCTGGTTAAAGGCTTTTTCCCAGGCTTTTCAGTGTAATATTGTTGTAGCCGATTCCAAAAGTCTGTTTCCCTTTGGTTGTCCATGCTTCTTCAATGTTCGTAAATAGTTCAAGTTGTAACGAAACTAAGTGAGTGAACTGATACCGATAGCAAGTAATGAATGTCATATGATATTTTCAAGAATTTAACTTCGAACACTTCATTACGAAACTTAAAAACGTTGAGGATTCAAGTAAAACAAAATGGAAAAATTTGAAATTTCTGGTATCGAAAGGTGACTGCTAGTAAATATATTACTATGGGTGTTCGCTCATGACTCATACTTCATGATAAATGAAATTTTCTGCATGTCTAATGTAGGCTAGACACTTCGCGAAGTGCCTAGGCACATTGTGCAAAAACGTCACTCTGACAAAATTTTCGCAATGTGTCGAGACACTTTGCGAAGTGTCTAAAATGACTAGACACTTCTAGAAATGTCTAACTTCGCTATCTGTCTACCACATATATATATATATATATATATATATAAATGTGAAGGGTAGGGTAGAGTTTAGTTTGAATTTAGTTTGCAGCTTAGTTGAGATACCAGATCGGGAGGTCTAGGATTTTTTCGAGACCGCGCTGTTCATTGATTTCCGCACTGTTCGTCGATTTTTTGCACTGTTTGTCATTTTTATTTTTCATTGTTCGTTGAATCGCTGTACATTTTTGACTGGTTTTCTAACTGCAATGAGTGACTGATCGATAGATTGTTGTCAACTGCAATGAATGTTTTCGTTTGGCTTGATTTCCTAGCTGCAATGTACATTAACTGCAATGAATATTTTTGTTCCCTAAATTACTAACTGCACTGAACATTTCTGTTTCCTAGCTTGTTTCCTAACTGCACTGTGTTTGAGACTGCAATGACCATTTTTCTTGTAAACTGTTTACTAACTGCAATGACCATTTCTTTTGTGCTACTAACTGACTGTTACTAAACTGCTTACTGTTCTCCTGCTCTATGTTGACCGTTTATAAAATGCACTGATCTTCTCCAGAAACGTACTTTGTTTGCATGTTTGTGGGTAATTTTCTCTATCTGTTGATATGATTCGGAACAATTGTGCTTTGTATGGGGGGAACCTATTGTGTACTAATGGAAAGTTGTTTGTCAGTAGTATTTGAACTGCCCTGAGTTCGTGGACCTAAGTGAATTAGATGATGCAAGGAATCTTTTTGTAACTCTGGAAAACAAGCAAATTAATCCTGATTTATGAAAATGGTTTAGGGGTTTCTTTGTCCAGAAAGGATTGAACAATTTATGTATGCTCAATTTCTTAACTTAATAGGTTTGTTTTCGTCGAAATCGAAGGGACTCTAGGGGACCACCTGAAACCCCAGGTAACCCCATCAATCAAAACCAGAGCTACTGTTTCTAAGACATCAAAGAACTTCCAGGGAGGCCGCTGAGTCAGAGGGGGAATGACGTGAAGTACCGTAAGACATATGCACACACACATACACTACACGTAACACAAGGCGGGGCTTGCCTTCTACGTCATACTTTGATTGACAGGAAGGGAGTTCCCGGCCTGACGTCATAACACAGTCAGTCGTGGTCCAGCGTTCACCAGAGTTGGTTGATTTTGTATTGCCTAGTGGGCAGAGTGTTTTCTACTGTGTGGCCAGTGTGCCCTTGCGTATACCAGTCCAGAGAGTGGCTGCAGATTTTGTTACGACTGACCAGACTCACAGCACAACTCTAGTTCATAGCCCTAATTCTGTTTGATTCACGTTATTCTCAACTGTGCCCTTTTGCGGTTTTCACGTCATCCCTTGGTCAACAGCGGTTTCTCAGGAAGGAGGTAAGATCCAAGTTGCAACAGCTCAGTCGATCTAGATATCGTAGAATTAACCAGTTCAACGTCAGATTTATGTTAAAATTCAAGAGGTCTATCAACCGGAGATTGTAATACAACTGTTTTCTATTTTTATGACAACCAGTATATGTCTTTGATATCTTGAGTATCTGTATAGCTGACTCCATTAATTCTCTGCATTTAATTCTGTCTGTCTGAGTCTCTTGTGTCAATTAAACCACCTAAAGTTTGTGAACCTGACGATAGTTCTCCTGGCTAAACGTTGCGTCATCTGAAGTGAGTCTGAGCAAAATTAGAGATAGACGGTTGTTCCAATTTGGAAACTGGGTGGACCATTGAACGTACTTACGGAAGCCCAGTTTAGGTAGTCGTCGAGACTTGGCCTCAAAGTTTAGTGAGTGGCCAATTCTTGACTAAGTAATTAAGGAACAGATTTGATTACATTCTGCGAGGCCCCTGAAGACTCGCTTCAACGTGCGAAAACCGGCTATCTGTGCCGTATGCCGTGCACATTAGCTAGAACCGTATCCGCTGTTGGGTTTGTTTGGGAGAACTTAGGTTGGAACCTGTGATTATTGTTGACATAAGGACCCCTGTTATTCAAAAGTGTAACTTAATTATTAGAGAGGAGGCACGAATTTGTGAAGACAAAAAGGTGTAATTTCTCGAGAAACATCTTAAACCAAATCTACCAGTGCTAACAGAACCATTTTCTTCACATATATATATGTATGTATATATACTTTGGACAGGAGGAATAGAAAGTTACATACAGCCATCCAAAATTTCAATTTCAACTGCAACGGGGCCATAATCGGAACTTTAAATTTTTCGCTTTTGGCGAGTATCAGACGGGCAAAAATTACGGTTCCGATTCAGGCATAGTTTTAATACGCACTAAAATTTTGATTGGCTGTTTTTATCGGCTTGGCTTTTAGCCTGTTGGCTTCTTTATTGGAATGACAAACTTTCTTTATTCCTGTGTGGAGAAATACTCTAGCTGAGCGGAAAAATGGTTGCTGTTTTGCATAACGCTCAATCAAATGAAAGAACAAATTGAAATTCTGCCTGTGCTTTGGTTAGCATAATCACATTTTGAGAGTTGGAAAAAGGTTCAGTTGTTGGGTTGGGTCGATACAAAGTAGGTTCTCTCCGGAAACCCTAGGTATTCAATTATCGAGTGTTCCTTGGGCATTGTTTAGTCAAAGTAATTGGAATCTTGTTTATTTTGTATTTCTTATTTGCCCGCTGAAATTATCTTGCGAGCTTTGATACCTGGTTAGTAAAGTTCATGCTGAAGGGTCTTAGTTTCATAGGTAGCGCACATTTTAGGAGGCTTTGAGCATCATACACCGGGTAGTAATTTAACAATCTTTGGACAAAGTGTTTGATTCGTCAATATTTTATTTGATTTTTAAGCCGTTTAATCCGACCATTTTAATCTTTAAAGAAATAGGCCCTAAGATACGTCTCTTCATAGCATTAATACTAATTAATACTACATAGTGACAGTGACCGCGAATCAGGATCAGGGCCAGTGGGTTATCAAATACTGAATGTTAAGGGCCCACTACCCTCCCCCAGCCCCAGTATATACCTACAATTCTCAGCACTGAATGTTTGCCAGTTCAAACAACGGGCGGTCAATGCTTAGCCAACGCGTTGGCTGTTCACGACTCACGTCGGCCGAACGAAAACTTGCCGGGAAGTTGTCTCCAACTATTTATTTAAAATAAAAAAAACAAAATGTAAGCAGTTTCGAGGTTTGGAGGAAAAACTCCCATATGGGCCTAAAAACTGCAAGTTGACCGATGAAACATCCGGCCAACGCCCAACACTAGTGATGGGATCAGAGTTGGAAGTGGGTCGAAATTTCGTGACCCGCGGGTACCCGCGACCCGCGGACCCCTGACCCGCGACCCGCGACCCACGACCCGCGACCCACTGAGATTTTGGCGACCCACTTGACCCACTTCTTTAATTTGGACATTTCCGCATATTTAAGTACTCTATAGCATGCAACGAGCAAAATTAACCTTCTAAACATGAACATAGTGAAGTATTAAAACATTCAAACAAAATTTTGACAAGTTCAAAGCTAACTCCATTAGATTTCGTCTTCGTTTTAGGTAGTTCTGAGCAAGCTATGCTATCGCAGAAGTGTTGGGACCTCGATCTGCCATTAGAGTCAGCATTTAGGCAACGTTATGAAGATAAAGATAAATTTGCTTGTAGCAATTTCATAAAAGTTCAGCCCCATTCTGGTTAATGTTTTTACAGCTGCGTGACGTCTACCGCAGGAGTATTTATATATTACTGTCCACTCCCAACTTGGATATGGTAGCAAACTACCATTTTAGTGCTTTGGGTACCCGTGGTACCCGTTTAGTGGTTGCATATCATACACATTATTTTTGCCCGTTTGCACCAACATCAAAATTATCTCTAGCTTAATCTAGAGATTATCTTCAAGTTTAAGATTGACTTAGCTGTAGCTTATCTCTAAGTTGACTTAGCTGTAGCTTATCTCTAAGTCTGAGTTACAGATTATCTGCTGCACCAACCAAAATTAGTTCGAGATTATCCAATCTACAGCTTAAGCTCGAGATTATCTCGAGTTAAGGATTAACCAATTAAATTCTGTTTTCGTGTCATGTGATGAACCGTTTCACCAATCAAGCTACAACTTTTCGTTTGTTTTAAAACGTGTCAATTTAAAATTTGAAGGACTGTCGACTACAAAATGACGTTTACTTGGGCGGCGTCAGCCAGGAATATATTGTGTTTAACCATATTATCCAGTTTAAGCACTTTCAAATAAGGATTGTTTGGAAATCAAATAAAAAGATTTTTGATTTATGTATAAAACATTTGTTTATTTCAGCATATATTGTATAAAACTAAAATGTTTTGAAATATATTAAGATAATTTTCCATTGCTTATTTAATTTACCATTGTAAAAGCATCTTGATCAATTTTGGTGAGCTGCCTATGGTATATATAAAGTATAATAATATTCAAAACTTGTTGTCAAAATAGAAGAAATGCTCATCAACGGCTCAAATCCAGGCATCTCCAGTGGAAACCTCGAGATTATCTCGACTTAATCCTAGTCAGGGGTAGGATTGAAATATCAGCAGTTGGAGATTATCTCGAGCTCGCGATTATCTCCAGCTTTGGTTGGTGCAATGCTCTGTGAAGATAATCTCCAGTTAATCTTGAGTTAATCTCGAGATAATCTCAAGCTCGAGATTATCTCTTTTGGTGCAATCCAGTGTTAGTCCCAATAGTACATAGCAGTGATGGAACCGGGTCACTTAGGCTCAGAGTTGGACGCGGGCCGAAATTTGCGACCCACACCCGCCCCGCAGCCCGCACTCAAATTTACGGCCCGCACAGGACCGGCCCGCGGCCCGCATACAAAATTTTTGGCCCGCAAAAGCCCGCACTATTTTTAAGATATTCTGAAGGTGTGTATTCAAAGTTGATTGTTTTAGCGAAATAAGTTAAATATCATCATTAAAACAATAATATATAAATATTTTTCAGTCGAAAGATTCTCTGTACTTTTACCAGAAGTGCCTAATCTTCAAAACTTTGGTAGTTTAATTTATTGAATCAACATTTCATTCAGTTATTTCTCTGAAGTTAATTGTAAAAATTTCACCATAATTTGCACCTATTTTCGCATTGAAAAACAGCAAAATATCATGTTTGAACGAAAACTACAATATTACAGTATTTTGTACTTATTGTATTATTAACTTCGAAATTGAAATTCGAAATTTGAAGGCCCAGCCACGTTCTAGATACTGGTAGTTAGTGGCCAGTGCACCCGTAGTTTTGAACGAATTGTTATAAACTTAGGAATGAAAGATAAAGAAAGTGTCCAGGTTTGGAATCTTAATAAAATTTTCTTCTATTTGCCGAAATTCCTTTCTTCCAGCAGCCAAAACCAACTTTTACCATGTCGCACAAAGGCTCACAAAAAGGATTCCAATTTTAACTGTATATATATCCCTCGAATCCACAATACACAAAAAGGAACATTTATATTGATTTGTGGTTACTGTGTTGGAGGCTGTGCTGTAGGTATTCAAAAAACATTTTACAAATATTTTCGACATATTTTCGACAGCAACACACGTTCTTAGCAAAAACAAAAACTCATAGTTAATTTATTTTACGGTTTCTAAATTCAAAGCTCTCAATCAAGCTTTTAAACTTAAGCTTAAAATTTAATAAGAAAGAAGATGAAAGTCATGTACCACCGAAGATCAGAAAAATTAGGACATTCGGTGCGTTGAACGCACGACATTTTGCGCACTAGGCACACGCTCTGACAATACGACGGCACATTGGCAGATCAATGCACAGCCCATGACTTTAAAACACTACGACCTAAAATTTTTCGGCCATCGCCATCGTCCAAAACTTTAGGCCACCAAAACCTTCCCATTTAATATAAAGAAGGCATAATCATCTGTACTCTATGGCTTTTGTGAAGAAGAACACAACTGTATCGCGCCGTAGGCGCGAACTTTTATAAGGAAAATCACGGTCTTTACTTAAAATTAGGTGCAATTTCAAAAACTACTTTGTTTCAAAGCTTAAGGGGGGGGCGACTAAAATGGGGGTGCCCCGAATTTGTCCGATTGGCTTAATTTTTGGCGAAGATTTAGAGCATGGGTGGGGTCAAAAAAATACCGGGTACTCAGATCTTAGCTGCCTTCCAGTCATGTGCAGCCGTCGCGTTTATGTGCCCGACCCCCACTTTTTCACAACTACCAACATAATTAATTAAAAATTTCTGCTGGCTGCAAACCCCTAGCTGCAAGGTTGCCATTCACCAATGTGATTTGGCACATGTGCCCCTATCCGCAGTAAAATACTAGAAGTCTATATCTTATCTGCATCTAAGGGAATTACTCTTCAAAGTTGAAGTTTCGGCAAAAATTTAAAAATTTTTGTCTAACGAAAGGAATATTTTATCACTGGTGCAAGCTATAAGGCTGTAATTTGGCATAAAAGGAGGCCCTATAGGAGTACTCATTTGTGCCAAATGGCAAGAAATTTTGCCGCGTGAAAAAATTTTTATGTTAACTTTAATCTTCAAAAATTGCCGAAACCGCCATTTTCAGTCTGTCGGATCCTGTGTAGAGGCTTTCTGCAGCCATAGAAGTCTCAAACCTTCACTAATCGAGCTGAAATCGTTTGTGGGTGTGTTTTCGACCACGCTGAGTTCAAATATTTCAAAAAATTTTAATTTCGAAAAATTTGAATTTTTCGATTTCTGGGGTACCATTGCCCAAAAAAGGCGATTTTGGCAATTTTTGAAGATTAAAGTTGACATAAAAATTTTTTCACGCGGCAGAATTTCTTGCCATTTGGCACAAATGAGTACTCCTATAGGGCCTCCTTTTATGCCAAATTACAGCCTTATAGCTTGCACCAGTAATAAAATATTCGTTTCGTTAGCCAAAAGTTTTAAATTTTTTGACGAAACTTCAACTTTGAAGAGTAATTCCCTTAGATGCAGATAAGATAGAGACGTCTAGTATTTTTCTGCAGATAGGGGCACATGTGCCAAATCATATTGGCAAATGGCAAGCTTGGAGCTAGGGTCTTGCAGCCAGCAGAAATTTTTAATTAATTATGTTGGTAGTTGTGAAAAAGGGGGGGTCGGGCACATAAACCCGACGGCTGCGCATGGCTGGAAGGCAGCTAAGAACCAACGACCAAGTATTTTCTTGGCCACACCCGTGCTCTATAACTTCGCCAAAAAGTAGGCGAATCGGACAAAGTTGGGGCAAAAGTTTAGTCGCCCCCCCCCTTAAATGATTTGAGCGGTTTCCGAACTTTCAATTTTGAGCATTTGCAACATCACCGGATTAAGTATTTTCGCCTACCTTGTCGGGGGAGCCGTCCAGGTGTCGGAGGACGTCGCCCTGCCCCAAACCCAGATGCAAACTTTTACACAAATCGTTCTGGTCAATTCCAGCAAAAGTTAACGTGGTAGCGAGAATAACGAGAATAATAATATAATAATAAAGAAACGGACATACCCAGATGGAAGGGTTGCCTTTTGTATAAAAAGCGGCAATCCAAACATTTATAACTAAACTTATGTAGTTTTCTATCCCTGTTTTAACCCGACTTCTTGAAAATGGATGAATATGACTCTTTATTTTATTTGTCTTGATATATATTTAGTGTTATTGACTGTAATACGTTTCTTGTGTTTTAGGATAATTTGAAGCAGCAATTTAGTCGGGAAAGTCATCTGCGTGATGAGGATGAGGAGATGAGGAAATTTGTGGAGGAGGAATTGGCCAGAAGGACTGGAAAAAAGAAACCGACCGGAGGCTCAGGTCCAGATGGTGCCGCGCAGCCTGAGGTTGATGCGGAAGAGTCTGCAGCTGCGAAAGGTTTAGTTTTCACTCCTTCTAAGTATCCTAATATTCTTCTTCTTCTTCTTCTTCTTCTTATTCTTCTTCTTTTTCTTCTTCTTCTCTCCCGAGATCAATGGTCTTCCCATTATATCAGGCGGCCTCCGTAGAAACTGCACTCCGCAAAAACTTTGCCACCCTGACAGGGTCAGCGGCAGCCATCCCCACACCGGCCCCTGTACCCAAAGTTTTTAGGCGAGTTTGGGTGAAGGCTGGACATTTCTCCAACAGGTGTTGTAGGTTTTCGTCTTCCTCTTCACACCGAGGACAGAGTGGACCCCGGTTGTCCAGATTGAAACAGTATCAGTAGGAAGCCAGATTGGATGCAGTAGCCGTGGGAGCAGAGCTGAGCCAGAGTTCTGCGCTCTAATCGACTCAAGCCGATTTCCTCGTCTTGCCTCGCCCCTAAGGACAGTTCAAAAGTTACTTTGCTGGCGAATTGAATGTTTCCGTGTGTCAGTCGTAGATTTGACAATGACCGTCTTTGCTGTTTTGAAGTCAATGGGGAAATGGGAACATTGTCTTGGGTCAGGTAGGATCCAGTTTTGGCAAGCTGATCGACCTGATCATTCCTGTCCAGACTGCAATGGCTTGGAGCCCACTGGAACCGGACAATTTTCCCGGAAAAGCTGGGTCACTGGAGAAGATTCAGGTACGGTGCACCCATAGGTTACAGCCACACCAGTTGCACAATGGTAACTAGAGCCTGCGTTCCTTTCGACATCACTGGGCAGGGGCCAGGAGCAGATGCTGAGGCCAGTAGGCCGGGTTACCGACCCCAGCTTGGAAAAACCCGGTGGGCCCATGACAGGGCCAGACATATGGGATGCTTGTCTCCGGCATAGGCAGAGACCCTGGGCAGAGCAGAGCTCGACCCTGGGGAGTCCCGATGATAACATCCGTTTCGGCTCTTCCAATGGAATAGCCTCCGATGCACCACGGAGAGGCGGACGTCGTTGGATCGGTCTAAATATCCCTCGTAGGACCTGCTTAGATTGGGTGACCGAGTTTTGATTCCTGACCTCTTTTTGTAATTGAAGGGAAAGCAAATGGAAACTTGTGTTTACTACATGATGCTACAATTATTAATGGGATTTCAAATTCTCACGTTTTGTTAAAAATTCAGATTTAGCAATAATTCATGTAACCACACATTGCGATTGTTGTTTTCATTTAAATCGGTGAGGAAACTGAAATTAAAAGATTTCAAAGTTTCAAAATTTTGGTAAAAGGGCATAAATTTTATTCAGACTACATTTTAGCCCGGTCAGCCTAGTTTACTTACTTACTTTAAGATACTTTAAGATGAAGACAGCCATGGCTGATCAGAATTCATTAATGCCATTAATTCAAGGTCGAGGTTTACTTCAAAAGATTTGTCAGCTAAGCTAAGCAAGCACATCTTTTCCAGCATTTGACATGGTTTGATACCTGCGTGGTTTTTTCCTGATATTTTCCTTCATTTGAAAGTGCGTAAAAGGTGCGATGTTTCACCGTTTTATTTCAGGAATAAAGCAAGAAGATATGTTTTTCAAGCTGTCAGAAAACCTACGGAAATATCAGAGCGAGAAAACCGAAGAAATGTTGTCAAATCAGATGCTCTCTGGTATTCCGGAAGTCGATCTTGGCATCGAAGTCAGTGCAAAATCTAGGATAGAAAAGGGGATTTTCGCTATTTCAGCTTAAAGCACATGAATTGAGTCATTGCTCTGCGGTGTTTGCAATTTTTATACACATACAGATCGAAATTTTCAAATACTACCTTGTGGGGTAGAGTTTGAGATCCCCATAAAGCCGGTGTAAAACTTGTTTGCGAAAGATCAAAATTTGCAAACCATTTTTTACAAAAGTCTACCCGCGTGTGGTTTGAGTCGAGTTTGTGTTGCCCATGAAAAGCCTAGCTTCCTTTAGGGCCTTTTCAAGAAAGCGTAGAGTAGAGTTAAAATTAACTCTATCCTTTTCACGAATGTCAGGAGTCACGAATGCTTCGAGTCAGGAGAGTGATGTTCAGCCTATTCATCAACACTATAACATTGACAGACGACCAGCGCTTGGATCTGAAGTATGGTTTTTATGTTTCTTCGTTAATTTTCTTCGAAAGGCAGCGGTATCTTGCTGCTGGCGAATATAGTAGATATTCTATTCATGGTCTTTGTTTCTCCGTGTCTTGTCCACATTCAACAGAACTCCGAATAGCAACATCATACTGGCTTCGTAATACCTCAATGGTGGATGGGTAGTAACAAAAATCGTAAATAATATCATCAAAAATCCGAACTGAAGTTGACCGCTTAGCGAATCTTGAAATAAACAACAAGCACTGCAACAAGTTTTGATAGTGTAAAAAAATCAAAATTTCAGCTGCACCTGGACAAAATCTTAAACCAAATTAGCATTATTATTGAATGAAGTTAAATTGAGCTTGAATTGGAGTTAAAGCGAGTAAAAAGAGCCAATTTTGACTTTACTCTACTCTACTCTACTCTGCCATTTCTTGAAAAGACACTTAAATTTGCTTTTAGGGGTGACATTGTTTTTTTGCATTTTTTATTTTAGGCTAAAATCAAAAACATTGAGGAAACTGAGACTGCCAAGCTGCGTCTGCTCGTTCAGGCAGCCCAGTCGAAGCCAGGCACTTCAGTCTCTGCAGATACCGTTGAATCGATTCTGGGAAAAGCGTCAAAGACTGCTTCGAGTCAGGAGAGTGATGTTCAGCCTATTCATCAGCACTATAACATTGACAGACGACCGGCGCTTGGATCTGAAGTATGGTTTTTATGTTTCTTCGTTAATTTTCTTCGAAAGGCAGCGGTATCTTGCAGCTAGCAAATATAGTTGATTTTCTATTCATGGTCTTTGTTTCTCCGCCTCTTGTCCGCATTCAACAGTACGGCGAATAGCAACATCATACTGGCTTCGGTATGCCTCAATGGTGGATGGGTAGTAACAAAAATAGTAAATAATATCGTCAAATATCCGAACTGAAGTTGACCGCTTAGCGAATCTTGAAATAAACAACAAGCACTGCAACAAGTTTTGATAATTTAAAAAAAATAAAATTTCAGTTGCACCTGGAAAAACTCTTAAACCAAATTAGCATTATTACTTAGATATTAAACTGCATTATTATTTAGATATTAAACCGGATTTTTGCTGAAGTGGTGGTGGTGGTGAGCCCACCCTTGCCCTGAGAATCCAACAATCCGTGGTTCGATTCCCCGCTGCCTCGAGGCTTTCACATATGAAATTCTCATCCTCCATAAAATTCATCAAAAACCGACATTTTTGCTCATAAAATGTGCAAATCTGTATCCTGCTCACATGTTTCCTTTCTTTTCTGTCATGAAAAAACCTGTTTTACGCGACCTATCAACTGTTAGCTTGAAATAGTTTGAGTGCTTATACTGTTGATTTTTTAGGGTCGCAAGAAACCCCGCCCTCCCACGGAGCCAATGCCAGTTGTGACTGGTGATACTCCAGCTTGGGTGCCAATGGAGAAAACTCCTCATGGTGGCTACAAGAAAGGTTCGGGCTCCACTTCAAATGAAGCTCCCACTGATAAGCAAGCCTACTTGAAGTTCAGAGAATCCATGAAGAGACCTCTTAGATAGTAAATTATTTTACTCCTATATGAGCAGGGTAAATGGTTTTTGTAAATAAACGCTGGTTTTGCCTGATATTGTACACCTAGGTTAGGTGTTAGGCTATGTTTTGGAGTACAAATTTAAATCTGCTTTCTATGTGTGTTGACGAAAGGCTAAATCCTGGCTACTGTGACTGCTGTCATAAAAAGGAAGCTGGGTTGAAAGTTGAAATGACACCACTTGTGTGCAGAAACAGCAAATCCTGATTGGCGATTGCGATTTGGAGTACTGTTTTTTCTTGATAACAGACTCCCTTAAAGGTGAGGTCTGGGCGCTTTTGCACAACAAGTGAAGACACATTGGACCAGCATATGCACGGCATTAGCTTTGGTGTTGCCCTAACGGTTGGAGACCACTTTCTAGCTTACTTGAAGAACAGTTTAAAATTAGGAAAATTTTGGACTCCGAATCGAATAAATTAATTTGGGTGCGAGGCCAGAAGCTAAAACTCTGTGTGATCATAGACATATGCGTCTCCAAAATTGTGCCAAATATGAAGGAGTTTGACCTGCGCAAAACAGATTTATGCCACCTGAAACATGACAAAGTGCAAAAACTGCTAGAAAGGAGATTTTGAGGATTGTCCAATATGCACAATATTTATATACATCAATTCATAACTTTCATGTTTCTGAACAACTTTTTTCTTGGCGCAATTGCGTATTTGCCACACATTTCTAGTTAAATTGCGTATTTGCCACACATTTCCAGTTATTTTCGAAAAACTTAAATGTCATGGTTTGAAAGGGCGACTGATTTGAGGGATTCTACCTTCAACTTGTGTTTAACGTTTAACAGTTTTGATTAAGTTGAAAAAACGCTTGTATCGGGTAGAACTCATTCATTTACATTTTGTTCTTTATCAACGGTGTACGGAGTACGGACTACGGTTGCTTTCTTGTCGTAGCCTGTACAGGTAGGTAGGTAGGTAGATAGGTATAGTTACTTCCCGCCCGCTAGCCGAGCCGGTGAGCTTTCGCGAGGCCCCACAAAGGAGACATTTACAGTAAACTGTAAATGTAGGAAGCTTAACGCGGAGAGCCACCCACTGTGTACATTTTAGTTTGTACAGGTAAGCTGAGCGGTACCATGACAGTGCAGAACAGGAGTCTAAATTCCGTCAACGATTCAGACCGCATGGCAGACCTCCTTTAACGCTCGGTCCCCTATGTGGTCGCTGGTCACCGGATAGCGGGTCGGCTTACCTGATTGGTATAGGTTTGTTTTACCAGCCTTTAAGAAGATTCCAATGATCTCCGAAGTCCACAAATTTGAGAAAAATCCATGGTTGGTTTCTTCCGTTGTATTTATCTTTGTCTTACCCTTTCTAAAATCCTCCCTAAGCAAGAGGTCGCCACGCAACTCAAAACCATGAAAACATTTATACTCCTTGTCTTTAGTATACAATATCGATAACAGTTTACTGCTCCTGTCTGTAGCGACCTATTGCTTAGTAAGGCTAATTAGTGCAACGGCTTCGGTGCGGTCTGCCTCTGGGCGTGAAACTACCTTGGGAGAGGAAAGGCCCTATTGTCCACGACGGACAGTGTCCGCTGCCCCTTTTATGCCGGCAAGTGAACGTATATATTTACGAACATATTTTTTGTTAGCCTTTGGAGGTTGAAGATTTCATTTCCAGAAGAGAATTGTTGTGAGCCTGTCGCATAAAAGCAGCAATGGCATCGCAGCAATAGCTGAGGGCCGCCAGCCACGGGGGTAGCCAGTACAAACGCGACAACAATGTACTTGTCGTCGGTCGGCAGTTGACTTGAATACTCAAAGTACCAGCCATGCATCCATTTATGACGGAAACAACATAAATTTCATGTTTTTGTGGTAGGGCCTGAAAGGTTACAAACCAGTACAGTCTGAGGGCCTTTTCGCGAATGGGTTAAACGAGTTAAATTTAACTCGATCCTTTTCGCGAATGGGTTAAACGAGTTAAAATTAACTCGCCGAGTTAAGCAGAGTTAAAATTTTTAACTCTACGCTCATTCGCGAAAAGAGAACTCTTTTAACTCTACTCTTTTCGTAAATGACACGTGGAGTTAAAAACCTGCAGAGTTAAATTTAACTCTACCCTTTTCATGAATGGGTTAAATTTAACTCTTTTAACTCGCTCATGACATTTTACATTGAATTTTAACCCGCGTCTCAGCATGCGGGTTAAGGGGGCGCTTCCATTATCGGGATTATTGATGTAAAATTTGGACCGATTGCTCAATTTTAAAGAAATCCCAACTGAAGTAACTTTGGTTGGCGGGGCATGTTTTGACAAAATTTCAGTAACTGAGACCATCTGCTTGGCTAGCTACCATTATGGCTTAAAAAAATCGAAATTTTATTAAAGCCCCAAACGATTAATTCGAATGCACTATGTGAAAGAGCATAAAAAGAGCTTTACATAAAAATGTGCATATCACGTCTGCACGTGGTTTCTATCAAAAGTTACAGGCGGTTGAATAATTGGAAAATTTACGTTGACCATTCTCATTTCGTTTAGCAAAGTAAAAACTAACAGTTCGAAAATGAATTCTAAAGGATATTTCATGATGCTTTTGTGTTGGATTTGTTTAGTATTTTATAAAATGCACTATGCAACTTTTTAAAATCATAATATATGTGCAAAACAAAAGCAATTAGTGCGAAATCTTCCAATTTAACTTTCTCATAAATGCTTCGACCAAAGTTGCTCAAATTTTGCATGTACGTTTATTAAAGAGGTACGCAGGGGCACTTTTTTCATTTTTTGTTTAAACCTTAAATTCCGTGAGATATCGACTGAACTTATGATGAAGATATGAACATTTATAAAATACTCAAAATTGCACAAATCAAAAAAAATGAAAAAAGTGCCCCTGCATTAGGTCCGTTTATAGATTTCTGCAAAATTTGAGCTACTTTTATTTAGCCGTTAATGAGTGACACCATTTTGAAAATTTAAAATTATCCCTCTTGTGTAAGTTGCAAGCCAAGCAATAAATTTTTCAAACTCAGCAAATGACTAGTACTTAACACCAACTATCGTTGCTGAAAATTTCAAAGAGATTGGTTGAGAATTGAATGCAGGAGAGCCGGTCCCGGTAATGGAAGCGCCCCCTTAAACGAGTTAAAATCTTCTATGCTGTACATTGTTATTGCCACATTTTGCGCGCGTAATAAAGCTTTAAAAAGTGACAAGATAATCCAGCCAATGAAAGTGCAACATTTAATTTCATTAGATGGTTCATAATGCTTCAAAATTACTTACGCATATGCCAACATTCTGCTGGATTATTTACGCTAAACTAACGAAATAGGCTGCTTAATAAAATAAAATAGATTGAACAAGATGTTTTAAACATGCTGCAATTTTAGAAATAATAATTAAATAAAATTAATTAAATTAAAATAATTTAATTATAAATAGGCTCAATTATTTTTTGTATGTTAACTAACAACACCTGTAAATGCAAATTTGAAGTATGTATGAGAGCTGACAACATGAAGAGCCGAATCAACGGGACACTAAAACTAACCGAAAGCTCTCGAAAGCGAAAATTTTTTCTCAAAATGTGGATTATATAAAGCGATAATTTTGCCATGATAATTACTGTCAACTTGAAAAAATTTGTATGTTTAGACTTTTTAAAAGGACATCTAGACAAATGTTACGCGAGGTTATGCTCATCAGAATTCCAGTACAGGATCAATTGTTATCCCAACTGTGATTCTAAGGGCAACCATTTCAATTCAAATTTGAAATTTCTACTGAATTCTAATAAACAAACATTTTTCTATTTAATTTTGCTGCACCTATCTGTTTTAGCATTAAGGTTGGGTCTTACATATCTCGATTACCCCCACCACCACTCAAAACCCTTAAAACTTAACCAAATTGGCTAAAATTTGGTATGGGTATGTTTTCGACTGCGCTGAGTTCAAATATCGCAAAATTTCTCGATTTCGCGAAATTCGAGTTTTTTCGATTTCTAAAGGGGGACCAAGCGAAACCGAAAAATTTTTTGTCTTCGATTTTGCTGAAAATATGTATATAAGGTTTTTGGGGTCGTAGAACACGAATCTGAAGTTCGTATTTCGAATCAGCCTTTCGTTAGCTCAGTATAAGCTAAAGAGTTAAGCTTAACACGTAAGCTTTTACTGGGCTAACGGAAAGCTGAATAGAAAAACGAACTTCACATTCGTGTTCTACGACCCCAAAAACCCCTATATTCATCTTTTCAGCAAAATCGAAGACAAAAAGTTTTTCGGTTTTGCTTGGTCCCCCCTTAGAAATCGAAAAAACCCAAATTTCGCGAAATCGAAA
This sequence comes from Trissonchulus latispiculum, assembly GCA_030248195.1. Classification (NCBI taxonomy): domain Eukaryota; kingdom Metazoa; phylum Nematoda; class Enoplea; order Enoplida; family Ironidae; genus Trissonchulus; species Trissonchulus latispiculum. The sequence goes on along the minus strand of JASAND010027623.1, from coordinate 20,848 downwards.
AATTTTGCGATATTTGAACTCAGCGTAGTCGAAAACATACCCATACCAAATTTTAGCTCATTTGGTCAAGTTTTAAGGGTTTTTTAGTGGTGGGGGGTAATCGAGATAAGACCCTTAAGGTTTAGTTGAAATTGGCCAAAATTGTTCAAGTTTTTAGGAAAACCAAGAGAATCCGATTTTGCTGAAAATATGTACAGAGGCTTTTTGGGCTCTGTCGTGGTCGCAAACGAACACCTGTTTTCAGCTCAACTATTCATTAGCACTCTATTTTAGGCTAAATTGCGAGCTGGCAAAAGAAACAACGAAAACCTAGACCGAAACACTGTCTTGAGTTTACTTTTGAGCGAACTCTGAAAATATACAACTTTTCATGAAAATCGTAAAAATGTTTGGTAGGTTGGCTCCCCTTCAATTGCAGTTTTACCCATGTGGTTACCCCTTAAAAGCTTAAACTTTAAAACTTTGCTGCAGATTGGTCAATAATTTATTGAAATGGATCCATGCTAAATTTCAGCAAAATCGGTTAAAAACTGCAAGTTACACGCAGGGATTGGCCGGATCGCCCAAGTACAGGATGACGCTGCATTGAAGATGTATTAAATGTCTATTAATGAAATCTGTAAATATTTTCTTTTGTTATCGTATTTTATTTAAAATTTTCTAAATGTAAAGTTTTCTTTAAAATTTTCAAATGGTGAAAAGTTGGACATTGCGTAAGCAAAAATTATATTATTAGTTTAACTCTTTTCACGTATGCGGAGAGTTAATTTTAACTCTACCAGTTTTAACTCTTTTAACTCTTTTCGCGAATGCACAGAGTTAATTTTAACTCTGCCAGTTTTAACTCCTTTAACTCTTTGATTTTTAACCCTGCAGAGTTAAAAGAGATAAAAACAAGCAGAGTTAAATTTAACTCTGCGCATTCATGAAAAGGGTTAAAAGAGTTAATTTTAACTCTACTCTACTCTACTCTACTCTATCCATTCGCGAAAAGGCCCTGAGTCAAATCTGTCCGCTTGAACACCTTGAGATACTTTTTGAACTCGACCAAAATTTACATTTTTCATGTTTCAAATTGCATAAAACTACAATGCCTGGGCAGAATTCCTTCATATCATTTCACATTCCACAATATTGTAGACCTGTGGGGTGTATGTTCACACCAAAATTTAACATACCAAAGGGAAATTGTTTGACTCGGCTGCCAAAATGTTCCAAATTTTCGACGGTTCTTGAAGTTTAGGCCAGCTTTACTCTCCAACCGCTGGGGTTTCAGCAAAACAATGCGCTGTATATGTTACCCAACATGTCTTTTATCATTGTGCTTAAGCCAAAGATGTTTTCATTGAACCAACAGCTATTATAAATTTTTAAGTAGGTATATATTTATGTGGGGTGTCGCCAAAATCGCAGGTCGGCCAGGTGTTCGTTTACATTGTCGATTATAGAAACCAGCTAGAAATCTGAAACTTCATACTATATTGCCCACGCACGTGCTTTACATGTCTGCAAAAAATTGAAATCGAACAAACTGGGCGCCCCCATTTTCGTGCCCCCCCCCCTTAAATTACTGAGTTTCTCTGCTAGAGACTGAGGTGTCAATCTGGTGCGATTATAGTGATAGTGCAAGTGTTTAATGAGGCTTATTTTTTTGGAAATTGGGTAGCACGATATGTTGCGGTTCATTCATGCAATCCGTTCAAAGAAATTTTAAAAAAACTGTTGTACTCTTCCTTTCTACATATTAGGTTGTGGACTTCTTTAGCGATATTTTCTTGAAGATACTATTTGGTTCACTTTAATCCCAAAGCATATTCACTTGATCTAGTCAACAAACTAACATGTGAACGATACAAAGTATGTTGCGCGTCGTTTAATTTCAACAAATGTGATCAGTATAAAAGCTGAGTTAAGTATTACAAGCATACAAGTTCAAGTGCTTTCGTAGACAGCGAATGTATTTGAGTTTGCTTTTCGTGATGACACGGTGGAAGACCATTTTCGATAGCTTGTATTTAGAGGTGTCTGTCGTTGTAAGCCAGATAAACTCAAATAGGTTTGGCTCTTCGGTTTGGCGTAGTCTAATGATACTTCCCAGATTTTTACCTCGTGCTATCTTCTTTTCTTTGGGAATCACTGAGCAACGTACGGAGACTTGGGCCCCAACGTAGGTCCCGTCAATTTGGCGCCAACACCGAACCTCTGTGAAGTCTCGCTGTTTCACTAGACCTCCTAGGATTTCTCTGGTCACCAAGTAGACAAGTTCGGTTTGCTTTCCGATGGCTGTAACTCGATAGTATTGTTCAATATCTGAATTCCACTCTGGCATCGTTTCTGCACTTTTGTACAGTTCATCAAATAACTGATCTACGCTTCCATTGTAGCCTAAATAGGCCACTAGAGCGTACAGTCTCCGATTGTCATCCAAAATCTGAGTGTAAAGTTTGTCGCCTGTCTTGTTTGTTTGTGTTAGCCGCCAAACCTCTTTGTTTTCCCATTCATCTGAATTCAGAATCGGCAAACAGTCCTCTAAGGTTGCGACTGCCGCGTCCACGTACTCTCGATTGGTCGGCGTGTCTTCCGCCAGCTCTTCAACGAATCCGGTGAAATCAGGATTAAGACGAGTCATGTTGCTGTTTCGAAAGGAAATAATTAGATAGTCATGGATCCAAGTACAACTGAAATTATTTTTGTAATTTGAGTTGCAAAGCAAACAGGCTCCAGTAACTGATGGTTTCTTTCTAAAGCAGGATCTTAGCAAGGGTGCATATTTCTAGGAAAGAGTTAGGCGTAGAAGCTTAGCTCAATCCTTTTCATGTGTGTTAAAGGTGGGGAATTAATTTACTTCAGTCGAGTTGAACGAGTTCTGACCATAATGTCGCACCCCCGAATTCTGAGAACAGATGCACGAGCCGACCATTACCGATTTGACCGATTTTTGGTGAATTTTACAATCGTTTTTGCACTAAATGATGCATATATATTGCATATATACAGTTACTTCTGGTTATGTTGTAGTAAATAATTTCACGTATTGGCCTGGTTCCAAGGACGGGCCGGCCGGATTGGTTCTACCAAGAGTGTTCTACTCTGGGCCGACCGGCAACCGGCCGGCCGGTTTGACACAAATATTCGCATCTGTCTGAACCCTATAGAAATAACGGACAGAAAATAATTTTGAGAAATTTTTTCAGGGCATAGCTGAAATTAGCTGAACAAATTTAATCCTGTGATCTAGGTTGAGACCGTGAAACTGTTTTAGTTTTTCTCACTGACTAACAAAACCCGTCCATTTTCACCCTCGTTACAAATTTGTAACAAAATGCTTGAAAGGGTTAATTGCGCTGATTCTTTTCTGACTCTGAGAAGTTGACCTCAAATGGATTAAAATATTTTCCATCATTTCTGTTGAATCAGTAACCTTAGTCTTGCAAGAATTCAGATCAAGTCAGAATATTCTGCTTCATTTTTCTTGCTGACTGGGCTTAAAATGTCAAAACCACTACTTATTGGCGCATCTGAATTAGATATTCCAATGGTCTATCCTTGTGCTTTGCTGCAGCCAATACCCAGAAAATGTGAGAAAGGCTCAGCAATTGAACTGTTGTTTGAATTTTCGCTTCGCTACAATTACAGCCTGAAATTTTTACCATCCACGGATGGCACTTATGGAGATTATAATGAAGAATCGAACACAGCCACAGGCTATGTTGCGGATTTGCTATCGGGTAGAATTAATACCACTCTGCCGTATCTGACTACCACAACTGGCAGACTTCAGGCTGGTGACCCTACTCGGCCGATAGACACTGGTGCTGGAGCCTTCGTTCTAAATAACTACTGGAACAATTCCCCCAAACCTAGCATTCACTACAGTTCATTGGCTACTATAATTGGCTGTGGGTATCTGATAGTTTTAAGCTATATCCCTATGAACTATCACAATCGTATCTGGATATCAACCTTGTTGGCAGCCTTTGTACTCAGCTCTCAGCTTATTTCTGTCAATCTTAACGCATTCATTAGCAGTGATATGGTAACAGGAAAAGCTAAGTTACCCTTTAGTAGCTTGCGGGATCTCAAATTAGCTAGAGGAACCAAGATGCGGGCAGCGATAGCGAATACTGGCTCTGTTGCTGAACTAATTCTCAGGTCTATTCTGCCTGAGCAAGTAGACGAATTTTCTTCACCAGCAAAAGTTTTGTCAAAGATTTCAGCTTCAAAATACTACTTTTCATACGAAGATTTAACATCCCTAACGTTTGCTGTGAGAGATTACAGCAACATTTTCGTGCTTCCTAATGACGCGCAATTCCACTTCTATACTAGTCTGGTTAGCAAAAATAATATATTGTTGCTAAGGCAGATGAATGACTTCTACGGCGACTGTCTGATGTTTGGTATTTGGACGCGGCTCCAGAATAAGTATGAACCTTCAATCGACAGACGTTCAGCACTTCCTTTGGCACAATCCATTGAATTTGACCGGTTCTGTAACGTTTTATTGATCTTAGTTTATGGCTTCGGGGGAAGTACAATCATTCTTGGTTTTGAATTAATTTGGCTGATATGTAGGAAAGGAAAGAAAATTATCCAATATCTTGGTTTCGTAATTTAATCTGAATCCATTCAAATTCAGGTTCTGTGGCTGTCCTTCAGCTTTCATTCAGTAATAATAATAATAATAATAATAACAACAATAATAATAATAATAATAATAACAATAATAATAATAATAATAATAATAATAATAACAACAACAATAATAATAATAATAATAATAATAACAACAATAATAATAATAATAATAATAATAATAATAATAATAATAACACCTTAATAATAACAATAACAATGGAATAATAATATAATAGAAAATAGCATAACTTAGATTTTCCTTTCTTGAACCTTTTCGATTGAACCAATATTACGACCAGGAGAAGGGCTACAAGTTGTGCGTTATTTTGCGGAGGATTTTTGTGGTGTGATTTTCCCAGCGAAAAATTTTGATTTTAACCTGCTTTAATCCATGACTATCTATTTATATCGTCGCTTTTTAGATTTGGAACGTTATGTTTAAATAGCTTGCAGTTAGAGTGCTAGGATACAGTTACAGGATTAAATCTGATTAATGGTTTGCAATTTTGCATTTTGCAATTTTGCTTACTTAATTGAATCCTAGATTTGCTGGTTACCCCGCTGACAGAATTTTATTTACACATTTTATTGAAACATTGCTAACATTGATTGATTTGCTACAAAAAGGTTGGCTTCGTTTTAATTTTGGACTTCGATTTCGGGCCTTCATCGGGTGCTCTAATAATGGGACATAGCCAAAATGGGGTTTGGCATTTTCTGCAAAATTGTTTTCTATGTTTCTATGTTTAATTCTCTCTGTGGGTGTGGATACATTTATTTATTCCTAAGCTAAAAGTTTTACAGAAAATTTCATAATATTTTTTTCAGTTTAGCATTGAAATGGTAAAATTGGTCAGATTGTTGGCAATTGGGCAGTGGGAACTAAGTCTATGGGAAACGGAGCTCGACGATTTGCATCCCCTCAGATCAAGTAATAATAATAATAATAATAATAATAATAATAATAATAATATTAATAATAATAATAATAATAATAATAATAATAATAATAATAATAATAATAATAATAATAATAATAATAATAATAATAATAATAATAATAATAATAATAATAATAATAATAATAATAATAATAATAATAATAATAATAATAATAATAATAATAATAATAATAATAATAGACCAGCCCCCTTTTAACGAATCGAGGACAACTCTAATTATAGTAACCAGCTAAGAATCTGAGACTTCGTACTATTTTGCCCACGCACCTGCTTTACGTATCAGTAGATTGAGATAAACTTTGGGCAACCCCATTTTAGCCGCCTCCCTTAAATTACTGAGTTTCTTCAGTAGAGATTGTGGTGTCAATCTGGTGCGATTATAATGGTAGTCCAACTGTTTAATGGGGTTTATTTTTTTGGAAATTGGGTAACACAAGTTCCGGTTCATTCATGCAATCCGTTCAAACAAATTTTAAAAACCTGCTGTACTTCCTTCCTACATATAGGTTGTGGACTTCTTTCGAAACATTTTCCTGAAGATACTATTTGGTTCACTTTAATCCCAAAACATATTCAATTGGTCCAATCAACAAACTAACATGTGAACGATGCAGAGTATTTTGCGCTTCGCTTAATTTCAACAAATGTAACCAATACAAAAGCTGAGTTAAGTATTACAAGAATACAAGTTCAAGTACTTTCGTAGACATCGAATGTATTTGAGTTTGCTTTTCGTGTGCTACTATCGAGTTACGGCCATCGGAAAGCAAACCGAACTTGTGTACCTGGTGACCAGAGAAATCCTAGGAGGTCTAGTGAAACAGCGAGACTTCACAGAGGTTCGGTGTTGGCGCCAAATTGACGGGACCTACGTTGGGGCCCAAGTCTCCGTACGTTGCTCATTGATTCCCAAAGAGAAGAAGATAGCACGAGGTAAAAACCTGGGAAGTATCATAAGACTACGCCAAACCGAGGAGCCCAATCTATTTGAGTTTATCCGTAACTCGATAGTATTGTTCAATATCTGAATTCCACTCTGGCATCGTTTCTGCACTCTTGTACAGTTCATCAAATAACTGATCCACGCTTCCATTGTAGCCCAAATAGGCCACTAGAGCGTACAGTCTTCGATTGTCATCCAAAATCTGAGTGTAAAGTTTGTCACCGGTCTTATTTGTTTGTGTTAGCCGCCAAACCTCTTTGTTTTCCCATTCCTCTGAATTCAGAATCGGCAAACAGTCCTCTAAGGTTGCGACTGCCGCGTCCACGTACTCTCGATTCGTTGGCGTGTCTTCCGCCAGCTCTTCAACGAATCCGGTGAAATCAGGATTAAGACGAGTCATGTTGCTGTTTCGAAAGGAAATAATTAGATAGTCATGGATCCAAGTACAGCTGAAATTATTTTTGTAATTTGAGTGCAAAACAAACAGGGTCCATTAACTGATGGTTTCTAAAACAGGATCCTAAAGGGTTTTAGGAAAGAGTTAGGCTTAGAAACTTAACTCAATCCTTTTCATGAAAAGTTAAAGGTAGAGAATTACTTGATTTCAGTCGAGTTAAACTAGTTCTGACTTTGATGCCGCACCCACGGATTCTGAGAACAGATTCACTTAAGGGGGGGGGGGTTGCCGGGTGCCAAATTTTATAGTCACCGATTTCGCTCATTTTCGGGTGTAATATACCCCCATATGTGTCCAAGAACAAGACACATTTTTAGAGTCCAGGGTCAATCCAGTTAAGAAATATTGCAGTTCAAATCCCTACAATTTAGTATTTACGCCAATATGCCTCGCTAAGGGCTTCGAAGACGTGTACACATAGGATGACAAAAGACTACGGCATGGCCAATAGATCAAATTGAAGCCTCTATCTGGGGCTATTTATTGCTGTGCAAATAACAATGATACACCAAGCATCGAGCGAGAGACGGCGTTTGAACCAAGCTCCTTCCGACTGTTATTTACTTCAAACTTTAATGCGGCTTAACTTTCTCATACTGCTTTGTAGAGACCTGGTGCAAGAAGATAAAATGTTCCGGACATCGAGAGCTTCAATTTGATATAATATTTGGCTGTATTTGAAAAATTTGAAAATTTGCGGTTTTTTGACTCTAGGCCTCCGTCATCGGACTAAGGCATGCTTCCACAGTTAAACACCAGCAATTGCAGTTAAATTTAGCGCATATCTTCCTTTCATATGTGCAAACCGGCACACCGAATTTGGTTGGAATAGCTCGGCTTTCACCCGACTTATGGACCATTATATCCAAAAAATTGAGAAAATGACGTATTTTGAGGCAAAACGCCAACGCGGCAACCAAAAGTATGAACTATCCACAAGTAGCAGCATGGATTTTGCGTATGGAAATTGAACCTCTATTTGTGTACTGTGTTAATATCTATACGCGAAATCTGTGCAGTAAACGGTTAGTTCAGGCCACGACGAAACATTTCTTTGGTGACGTTTTTGTAAGTCAAATTTGTGCAAAAACCTGCTTCACCCAACTTTGAAAATTTTTAGAAAATCGCTGAGCTAACACAAAAATACCTCATATAGATATTAACACGCTACCTAGTCCAGATTAACATTTTGCCCAGCTATAGCTCGTTTTCTCTTGCACAGCGCTCAAACTTTTGGTTACCGCGAAATTTTCCTAACTTTTTCATTTTCCTATGTTTAACACATGCCGGGGCCACCTTTGGAGGACTATTGTGAATGATAGGGAAAGTTTTGCAACAAACGCAACTGTCTTGTTTTGAGGACCCATGGGGACTACAAAATATGTGAAAATGAGAAAAATCGGAGATGGTCGAAAATTCGCGACCCCCCCTTAAACTTGCACACATACATTAACATAGGGTCGGGTCCTGGGGGGGCTTGTCCCCAAAAAATTTTGAGGAGGCTTGTACCTTGAACAAAAATTTTCAGGGGGGCTTGTACCTCAAGAATAGATTTGTAAAATTTTTCAAAAAATTAACGCTAATTTTATTAAAATTTGCAATTTTTTATCAAAATTTGCAAAAAATCTTTAATTTTTGGAAAAAAATTTCAAAATTTTGCCCAATTTTCCTGAAAAGTCAGACATTTTTGCTAAAAAATCCGGCGAAGCCGAAAATTTTTTGAAATTTTAGTGTAAAAACTAATTTTTTCCGGGTATTTTTGCCTACCCCTTGGCCATTTTTTCGTTACCCCTTGTCCCCGACGGCGGTAGGGCTTGTACCTTGTCCGGGTTGGGGGGGGCTTGGACCCCCCCAGACCCCCCCGCGTTAACCTATGCTTGCACACCAGTACCAGTTTTGATCTATTTTTGGTGCATTGTGCAAAAGCTTTTGCACTAAATGATGCATATTGCATACAGTTACTTCTGGTTATGTTGTAGTAAATAATATCACGTATTGGCCTGGTTCCAAGGACGGACCAACCGGATTCGTTCTATTCTGGGCCGACCGGCGACCGGCCGGTTTGACACAAATTTTCGCATCTGTCTGAACTCTAAAAATAATGGACAGGAAATAATTTTGAGAAATTTTTCCAGGGCGTAGCTGAAATGAGCTGAACAAATTTAATCCTGTGTTTTTCGCACTGACTACAAAACCCGTCCATTTTCACCGTCATTACAAATTTGTAACAAAATGCTTGAAGGGTTAATTGCGCTGATTCCTTTCTGACTCTGAGATGTTGACCTCAAATGGATTAAATTATTTTCCATCATTTATGTTGAATCAGTAACCTTAGTCTTCCAAGTATTAAGATCAACTCAGAAACGTCTGCTTCATTTATCTTGCTGACTGGGCTTAAAAGATGTCAAAACCACTACTTATTGGCGCATCTGAACTAGATATTCCAATGGTCTATCCTTGTGCTTTGCTGCAGCCAATACCCAGAAAATGTGAAAAAGGCTCAGCAATTGAACTGATGTTTGAATTTTCGCTTCGCTACAATTACAGTCTGAAATTTTTACCATCCACGGATGGCACTTATATTAACTACCGGCAAACTGTCCGGTATCTACCGGTAATTAAAAGGCGAATCTGATCGCAGGCTAAACCAGGATGCAACTCTAATCAAGAAATTAAAGGCCTACCTAATTATCTAATCCTACCCTAATTAAAAGAAGAATAAGGCATCGTAGTATTTACTGGTAACTTACTAATTTACTAAGGCAATGAAGTCCAATAAAGCATACACGGAAATGATAGGAGTACAAGTATAAGAATACACGCCCGCAGGCCAACCGTTCTACATCAAAGATACACTAATACTGACTAATAGATTAATTTGGCTAATTAACGAAAGTATCAAAACCGAGGTTTCTACACGGTAGTGATGAAGAAATCATTCGAAAGAATAGTGAAACACACTTCGCGTAGCGAGTATTTAACATTATCCCCTGGCGAAAGGTTTTAGCGCCTGATAAAATTTCCAAGTAGACGAGAGATGCTACCATAATTCGTAGAAGTTTTAAGATGGTAAAATTGAAGAAAAAAGTACTTTCAAGCAAAAAGACAACAACATGGGCGACCAGTAAGCAACCATAAGAAGTCCTGGCGCATTTACTACCCATGATAACAAAAAAGAACTTCAAGTAGTAAACCAAGTGGTTTACCAGAGATAAAGTAAACTTTCAGAAAAATAAGAGAAAAGTGGTAGCTAAAGATAATTCAGTAGTAGAAACTTAAGAATCAAAAATAGGGGATTGTACTTCAATATTACAACAAAGTTGATAGCATTTTAAAGCGAAGTAGTATTTCAATTTAGAGAATAGAGAAACAACTAAGATTCGAAAAGAATAAGTCGAGATACGAGACCCACAATGAAAATAGAAGTACCCTTTAGCCACTATGAATAAAAAACCACAACAATCACACAAAAATCCCACAATTACACACAAAATCTAACACACTTACAAATACGTTTATAAGGATCCTAACAATGCAATTAATAACTGACTTTACAAGAGTAAATACTACATTTTATATCTATACAGCAGTTCAAAAGATTAACGTACTACAAAAGTACTACAGTTCAACAAAATTATCCTATACATCAGTAGCAAAAGATTATCATACTACAGTTATTCTTTACAACAGTACAAAAAGATTAATATATGACACATACAACATACTGTTAAATGGATTTTACACATGGCATTAAACTGCATATTTATAAAGTAACATATAGCTTAAAGCTAACAGTTCAAAAGACTAATATAGAACATAAAGAAAATACAAAAACAATAAGAGACAATGCTCAGGGATAACAGAAAACAGTGAAAATATAGAGAAATATAGAGAAGGAACAGAAACTACCATGTACAGTGCTTTCCGTCCTAACTCAACTCTTGGGCCTAACTTAATCATCAGAAAGCAAAGAAGTAAATGGTAATTTAAAGAAAACAATAAAAACAAGAAAACATCAAAGTAATTTCACAAAAGTCCTAAAATAAACCAAACCTAACTCAAAAACGAAAACAAATCAATTTTCTTTGCGCGGAAACAAAAATTTTAAAGTTCCTAACTCAAAACAACAACACAAGTATAACCGATCATAACTATAACCGTTCATCCCCCGGCGAAAAAGAATGAGTGCCTACGAATGGCAACAAACCAACAAATAACCTGACTGAAACTAACGAATTAAAGAAAATACTAGTACAGAAAAATCACAACAAAATTCACAACAAAGAATAAGCCTAGCTAAACAAAAACAAACAAACAATGGAATGACAGAAAAAGAGAAATGATTAAGATAAGGCAAAAATTAAAGACACATATTAAAGACAAAAATTAAAGTACATATATAAAGACTAACAATAGACTAAATTCAAAATTCTAAGTTCAAAGTTCAAAATTCGTTCTTTATAAATGGCAGATAAAGGGTATAGGCACGAATTTATGGCAGGGGACTCATCGGTAGGATGTTGATTGAGCAAGAAAGCACCGTTGAAAGCACCAAAAGAGCTGTGACGCTGAAAAAGAAAGTGGGTTAGACATACATACATACCCTAAAAATTTCCAAAATTAAGTCACGTTAAAGATTAAATGAATAGCAAAAGTGAAAGGATAGAATGATAGAAAAGAGAAAGATAGTAAAGAATTTTCAAAGGATTTACAGAAAGCATCTTTTTACAAAATGACTAAAGCTTCACTCCAAAGATTAAAAATGAGATTCTACTTAAGTACAAGACACATAAATACACCCAGTATACCATGTTTCTCCGAGCTTTAAAGTCTAAGTTCAAGATAGAAAAAGAAAAGAAATATACACAGATAAGAGTTACTATACACCCTTGAAATGGCAAATCTTCAGAATTTAAGATAAAGATAAAGATAAAGAAACTACAACTAGATACTAGATGACTAAATAGCAACATACAAAGCAAATAACGAAATATCTGTACACAAAAAACCACAAAAACAAAAAAAAATTAACTATATAGTTCCAAAATTCCAAACTAGATAAGTTCCAATTAACACCAAATTCACTTCCGCTTAGCTTGCCCTCAGTAACAATACAATATAATCAATAAAGCTGTCTTAACTAAACCCTAAACTACTAAGTGCTGGCATCACATATTTTATGGTCTTTCGTTTATTATTAATAGACCTCTTTTGCCTCTTTTCGATGCCTTTAATGTTTTGCACTTTACAGCTTTCAGGATATGGGCTAAGCTGTCACACATATTAATGAGATTCACAAAACAACAAACAAAAATTCAAAAATGAAGTAGATGATGCATAGAATGCCTTAAGATTAATGCAAGAAAAATACCAGTTAACGAACAAAAAAGAAAAATACTGATTAAATACTGCAAAAGAATTATAGGAGCAAGCTAAACGTCACATCAAAGAATCTTCAGATTAAACGTAATATATGAGGCGTTTTAAGAATGAACGTAGTATATAAGCCTCTTAAGCATATTGCTTCAACAACAACAACAAAACAACTAAGTAGCTTCAAAAATAATTGCTTGCCTATCCAAAAAGTACAAGAATTCCGTAATATATTCCAATAAGTAAACAACAAAACGTAGCTTTAGTAAAAATAGTAACACGTTAGCTTTCCAAGTTCCGATTAATATAAGAAAAGTACTAAGAATACGAAAAGTAGTAGTAAAGTAGCAAAAGTAGTAACTTGAAAAAGAAAAACTGGAAAAACAAAAAGTATAACGTAACCATGACTACCATACACGACAGACACTAATTGTAGTAAGCTACAGTCAGCACATAGTGAAGGTAGTCGCGCACCAGCCAGAAGTTAAACATACAGGCTGTACGTTTGTATGATATGTAAAAACCCAGTGGCCAATTTACTCTGGCGCGATGTTACGAATGCGCCCCGGTTCAGCACTGTAATTAGAATATTCCAGGCGAACCGATTCAGCTTGTATTAACTCCTCACGTGCTCTGTTCTTAGCACCCTTGCTCTTAGGTCGTTGTTCACGTCGAAAACCAAAAGGTGTAGTCTCACCCAACAATCTCGTAGGTGGCAGTTGCCTTGGCAATGGCATATTTGGCAAAGAACAATGATTTCGCAAAGTTGGCAACCCAAAATACTTAGGCAAGAATTTAGGATTCTTAATGCTCTTACGAATAAACCGATTGCGTCTAGAACGAAATTTAGGTGGCATAAAAGCTGATCTTAAAGTAACCACAGAGTTATCACCCGTAGGAACATTAAACCTACTATGCCGTTCATGATAAGGAATTTCAAATGGCAAAAGATTCCTCATAAATTGCCTATCCTTCAAACGGATATCAGCCTTTGTTTGCTTAGCCAACAACAAAGCCGCTGGAAAATAAGCTAACCGTTTCGGAATTAAATGATGTTCGATTCTAGAGTTATACGGCATAGATCCCGCTCCATATTGAGACGTCTGATAGGGATCCGCTGGACAATAAATTCCTTCTGGATGTCCTCTAAACTTATCCTCGATCTTAGGCTTCGTAATAAAGTGTGGCATAACTACTCCTTGACTCATTTCATAATAAGGAGGTGCATTTTTGCCGTCAAGCCAACTTCTTGCTGCCAATTGCATTCGTTTGCCAATGATAGTCTTCCTACGATACATCTCTTGGCCTTGAACTAATTGATTCTGCCGATTAACAAGATCTAAGGGACCGTCGACCATGAAATACAAAAGCAAGTTCTGATACATGCATCCAGTAAAGTTCTCACCAGTTTGACACGAAGGAAAATTAGATTCAAGATCACGTACATCACAACCTGTTCCCATGAATGGATGTTGTCTAGCAGATTTCGCAAAGAACTTCTCACAGTTATTCAAAACAAAAGTTCTAGTTTCCGGCTCTTGATAAAACTTCTCGATAACTGCTTGATAAGCCAATAATGGTCGATAGCTAGATTTCCAAAAACGCTGTAAATGGGGATAATCCTCTAGATACTTATCCACGCGTTTCTTAATCTGAACACCATTCAAAATTAGATGTCGGCTCTTGACCCATTGACACATGTTAGGTAAATTCAACAATTTACACTTCCAATATTGATAAGCCGTTTCCATACACCTAAATCTAAACGTTTCGTCCAATAAGGTTACACCACCGTCAGGCGAGTACATGAAACTAGCTTCAAACACATATCTGAAAAACGGTTCTAGATATAGACATTCCTTCTCATTCGTGTCAGAAAATGGATTTTCGACTTTAGGATAACCTGTAATTCGTCCCGTTTCAATAAACAATGCATAAGTATCTCTGATCGCTCTCTCCAATTCGCAATGTTGTTAGTGTTAAGTCGTCCAAGCAACCACATGGTTCTCTTATAACCTCGTTGGAGGAGATGTGGCCAATTCCGTATCTCCGGAAAAAGCTCACGATAGATAACCACAGTAGCTGCATGTAGACTATTAGTCCCAACAAACTTCAAAGCTTTATGCTGATTTCCTTGTTCATCCTTCATAGGTGGAAAAGTTAAAGTGACAGTAAACTTATGGAATTCCTCTCCGGTATGAGAATGCTTAGGTTCCGACATTTCAATTTCCAAATCACAAGGTTCCCACATTGGATTAGCTCTCAAGATCTTCTTCTTAAACACTGCTAGTTGATTAGATGGTAGTTCAATCAGACTACGGCATTCCAAATGAAACAATTCATGAAATTCATCGCGAAAAGCTTGCAAAAATGGATGAAACACCGTTACATTTTCAGCACAACTGACAGGAAAGCGAGACATGACAATGTTATCTAGTAGATGATACAAAACAATCGGTGACTTAGCACACTGGAGTCGATTTTGCACCAGTTGTGTCGCAATGTTATCATAGATGTCAAAAGGCGCAAAAACATTTTCAAAGTCAACCAAAAATTTCCTATCCATGTTCAACCTAATGGCTTTACAGATAATAAGAACTTCTCGAAAAGTATGCTGAGAAAGCTTTTCATTCAGCCATTGATTATAAACATCCTTACTCAAAGGTGCCGTCACGTCTTCCTGTTCGTTCCGCGTATATAACGGTCTTTCACTTAACCACTGTTGAAAATTTGGAATTGCCTTAATAAGAGCATGAGCTTCCAACTCGTCTCGTTGTAACCAAGTAAAGTCTCCAACATCAACTTCTTCAGGTTCTGGAGCAGGTAGAATTCTAGGTTCTGGATCTAAAACCTGCTGAATGATCTTTTCCCTTTCTGTACGCACGTATTCCGTCTCTTCCTGAGGTACTACGGGAACAATCGATGGAATTTCCGCTTGAACCCGTTCTGGCTCTTCATACACATCATTCTGTTCAACCCGTAAGGAACCTTCCTGTTGTTCATCAATCCTAGATATTCTAAGTTCCTCCTTGTAGACATAAGAACTAGCGTCGATGTAATCTTGCGAACTCGGTTCAAAAACTGCACTAGGTACCGTCTTAATTAACGATCCACAAGACAAACGAGATTTCGTAATCAAGACTGAAAATGGATAGATACCTAACCTTCCATCTGGACCAATAATCCATAAAAATCTATCAGTCAACCTAAGATGACCCGTAAGTTCCGACTCGACTTCATAGACATTTGCTTTTCCAGCCTGTTGATTCCACAAGAATTTCAACAACAAGCAATAATTTCTGCAAAACGTTAAATGCTGTCAGGGGAACATTTTCATAAATTGTAGGCCTGCTGCGCAGCGGAAACAGTTTTATGGTTGAGATTACTGCGGATTTAAGCTGACTCCCAAGCTCGACCATACCAGATTACTACTTTTTAATGCAACATTATATTATATTTTATTATTAAGTAGATGGTGTGAATTGAGACTTCAGCAAACTGCAAAAGAAAAACTGTGCGATTTCAAATTGACCTGTTTTGTGGGGTTTAGAGTGCGAGCAATTTGAGCTTTATCTTAACTTCATAATCTGTAGACGTCCAAATCTGCACTCTGCAAAAAGCTGTGAGAGAATTTAACTGACAGTACGAAACAAACCTGTTTCATTTCATTAAATCAGCGATCTTCGCGATTATGTCTGATTTATGAGTCATCACAATTTTCACATTGGCTGCAAGTGTAAATCATGCTCTGCCATCTTAAAGCATTGCTTACACGCTTTCATGCAAACCTATATCTTTCACATTTTATTGCATGGAGACTTAGGTGGCAGAGCAAACATAAGAGACCTGCTGCGCTGAGGCGCAGCAGGAAAAATGCTCGACCTTGTCCTCTTTGAATTTGAGACACAGGTGGTTTCAACAAATATACGTAATACTGATCTTGCGATAAGATAACCTCTCCGGTGGAAGTTTTTGCAGAAATAGTAATAGGCTTAACTGGTTCCAGAACTGGAATTCCTTTAGGTTGTTCAGCCATAGCGACATACTCGTTCGTATTGATAGCATTCAAAAGTCGCACCTTATGTTTTACTCCACGACAATTCAAAAATACTTCCAAACCTTGCTCATGATGTGGAATGCTTTTAGGAATATCCTCTGGATAACCTTCCTTTCTAGCTTTATGCACAATGTCCAATAGACCTCTCACATTCAAACTCCATGAAGAAGACTGATCTGATTTTTGGGGATCTGCATGACGTTCTATAGAACGACACTCAGTTCCTTCCACAGTATCAGGCTCTTCAAAGGTAGATGGATCAAAATAGTTAGTACCAAATGCTTTTTCCCAATGTTCCACTGTAACTTCATCATCCGTTTCAACTGCCTGCAAATCGATGGACCTTTCATCTTCCCAGAGTTCAATCTGTTCTCTCGATTGCATATCTGGTATAGGCAACAATGGCTCTCGCTTCCTCAAAACAGGTTTCAAAACAGGTGGAACTGGAGGTTGAGGTAATTGAACTCCTGATGGTCCTGGCTGTTGCTGAAGGACCTCTGGTACAGCTTGCACTTCTTCCTCTTCCTCTACAGTATCCAACATAGATTCCAATGGCGAACCATGTTCCTCTTCCAATGCTCTAATTTGTTCCGCCACATTTGCCTCATAGTTATCCCATTCCTTGCTTTTGATACCATCCTTGGTATGTGCTCCCTCTTGGGGTAATGCAAAGAATTGAATATCCCAACAAAGTCTATCTGGGAACATACACTGCAAAGGTTCTAATGGCAAATCTAGATCTAACTGTCGATTGACATACTCTGACATTAGGAACAAAACCTCTGGTCGTCTGGCAATGGGTAAATCAGGATCTCGAAAGAAAACACCCCATTCAGACAAACGAGGACTGTTATTAGGCAAGGTAGCTTCCTTTTCCTGTTGTCGATTTCGCAAATAACGCTGTCGCCGCTGTTCTACTGCCCTTCGAACTTCCTTAACCTCATCTGGATAAAGTGACTTATTAAAAGTATGCAAGTGATGCAATTTCGTCACCGGACCTGTCGTCTTATAGACAGTCTCTCTAATAGTCCTTACAACTCTAGTTGACGTAGTATATGTGAAGCACACAGTAGAAGCAGTCACCACGATTTCCAAAAGATCTTCATCTGGACAAGCTTTAAATAACTTTTGCGCTAATTCCGTTTGAGCTATCAAGTCCGCACAAGCATATTCCGCATGCCATTTCCATGGTAATGGAGTAATACCCCAAACTGTTGGCGAATCTTTAACTGCTTGCTTTGGATCCGATACATGCCAAGCATTAGCCATATTTTTCAAACTCTGATTCTGTTGAATTGCAATAGCCTCATTCTGTCTTGGATGTTCAACCCATTCGATCGGCTTAAAGTCAGATGGACACATATCCGAATTAAGAACTGTACCCAAGTTTCGCCACAACTCCGTCATTTCAACGCAGCTGTCCTCAAAACCGGGTAAGTCCAAACAACGAGTTAACCTCAGTGCATCTGAATCTGCACCCACTGACATAAAGATTGCTCCATTCTTAGGATCGAAGAATTTCCGTAACAAATGCATCACAATCTGGTAGTCCATAGTTGTAGATAGAATAGTACTAAGCCAAATAACCATCTTATACTTCGGCTTTGGATTGTCAAATGTGATTGGACCTGCCAACTGGATTGCACCAATGGTTTCAGCTTGTTCCTGTCCAAAAGCAGCGCTTCGAATTCCTTCCAGATCCAACACAATATATCGTCCTTGCAACATTTCTTTCATGATTGGCAATGCTTCTAGCAATTCCTGATGCGTCATGATGGACTGAATTCCTTGATCCAAACAAACTCGATTGACTCACGTTGACGTTCCACTAGAAAATCAGGCAAGATACCAGGAGCTGAAGTCACGACCTTAGATATCTCGTACATATTTCCTTTGGAAAATTGCCAAGAAAATCCAGGTGCATGAACATTCCAACGCTCCGCGATCTTATCAATCTCGTAGTTACTGAGATTCTCCCTAACTGGATGAATTTCCACTCGTCGCTCTCGTTTATTCTCCAATTTATACACCTTTTCCCAATTCCTTTTCACTTCCTCTGGTGTCATCCGATTTCCAAAACTGACAAAACTGAGACGATTCTCATAGGAAGGAGCATCGTAGTAGTCTGGAGAATTTCGTCGATCCACGACATTTCTGGAAAGACTCCGTTTCTGATTCTTCCGTTTATTGGATTCTGCTTTCCTTTGTTCAGGATTCGGAGCAACTTTATAGGTCTTAGGTCTAGGAGCAGATGGTTTATCCTCTTCACTCTCGGATTCACTCCATCCACTATGGTGCCTTTTGGCCATCATCAAAGAAATTTTAAGAAGATCACAATATAGAATTAATTTTCCTAAATTACAAAGTGCACATACAGTTGCTGTCTTTCGACACATTTTTATACGTAGCGTATCCATCAGTGAAAAATAAATGCGGGTAGGGACATGTGAGGGAACCGGATATTTGGAAACGGTAAATTTTGAAAATTTGCAGCAGTTACTGCGCATTCGAGACCATTTAGACTTGTAGTCTCTGCCGTCTCCGTTTCTTGTATTAGCAATTGCACAGATTGCTGTATTTCCGGTTGTTTAATGGTAACTTGTACGTCTTCTGTTTCATCTACTTGTACTTGATTTTTATCTTTATCAGCTAACACACAATGCTTAACAAGTACATCATCGTCATACGTATCTACGACATTATTATCATGCAACGTATCTACATCAGTAACACCACTGTGAGCGGTTGGATCATCGATATCTATTTCCAACTCCTCCAGGGTTTCTGGGTTAATATCAGGTAACAATTTCAATCTATTGACATGAATTACCTTACTAATGTCACCCGTTTTCAAATTACGTAAAGCGCACATTTTGATCAGACAAAATTTCTACAATTCTATAGGGACCATCATACTTTGGTGCCAATTTTGGTGTAGTTCCTTGAGCTACAGGCACTTGAGTAATGTTACGCATAACAAGTTGTCCCACAGTAAAATTCTTCATACGTACGCGCTTATCATAACGTTGCTTAACAAGTTCCGCTTTATCAGAAATAATTTGAGTCGTAATATGCCAGTTTTCAGTTAAAGTCCGTATTAAAGAAGTCTTATAATTGACTAAAGATTCTACTGGCTTTTCAAGCTTATCAAACAATAAGTCTTCTGGAACTTGAGCATCCCTTCCAAACAACATAAAATACGGTGTATCTTGAATAGTAGAATGAAACGACGTTCTATACGCATGCATTGCAAAAGCTAATTTAGTATCCCAATCACGCTGATTTACATCTACGTACTTCTTAACTATTTCCCGTATAGTGCCATTTACCCGTTCAACTAAGCCGTTTGACTGAGGATGATAGGCAGTGGTACGTAACTTTTTAGTACCCATTAATTTAAAAAGAGTATTAGTGACTTCTGCCTGAAAATTAGGACCTTGGTCAGTGATCACCTCAGTTGGTGCTCCATACCGTAAAATAAATTCATTCAAAAGAACACGTATAAGAGTTTCGGCTTTTTCATTTCGTAAGGGCCAAGCTTCTGCCCATCGGGTAAGTTGATCAATTACAACCAAAACACAAACATTCTGCTTTTTACTAGTCGGGAAATGCATAACATCAGCGTAAATGCGTTCAAACGGTTTAGTCACTGGCGGATAAATTTTCATAGGCGCTTGAGGGTGCCTCGGCCCAATAGAAAATCGTGCACATACAATACAATTACGTATAAACAACTTAACATCAGTAAGTAATGTGGGCCAATAATACTTCACAGCTACTTTATAATGAGTTTGAGGTACACCCAAATGACCACCAGTATCAATATCTGAATGAAACCGTTCTAAAATATAGTTGCGAAACTTTCTAGGTACGCATGTTAAACGAACAGAACACTTTTTCTTTCGACCGTTGATGTCAGTACTAAAGCGATACAACATTCCATTTTCTATAAGTTCGAAATTAGATTGATCACGTATTAGAGGCCAAGTCAAATCATCTTTAGGTAAAGTCCCTTTTTGCAAATATTCAATAAAAGCACTAAAGTCAGGATCAGTTTTAAGAGCTTGTGACCAATGGTCATCCGTGTATTGCTCTATGACAAAGACTGGAGGGTACATATCACCGGTTAAATCAAACTCATCAGATACGTACTGAAACTTATTCACAGATTTACTAGTTTGATTCGCATCCTCAACTTCGCTGTTGTCATGTTCAACGACAGTCTGTTGTGGATTACGAGACAAGCAATCAGCTACAGGATTATCTACGCCTTTTCGATGTAAAGTCTGATAATTAAATTCAGAAAGTGCAATAGCCCATTTCGCAATTCTAGTATAGCCTTGATTTTTGGCATTTGCAAAAATATATTTAAGGGCTTCATTGTCAGTATTGAAAGTAAATTGTCGATGACGTAGATA